>JAPYYW010003094.1:0-16590 GCA_030522545.1 Cremastinae sp. A BG-2022a
ATGAGAGATTGAAAAATGTGACGATTTTCAACAATTAATATCTCGATTACTAGATGGTAAAACTTCATAAAATTTGGCATACATTTCGACATGACCTCAAAGAAGATTTGTGTAAATGAAAAATGTGACGATTTTCAACATATCTCGATTACTAGATGGTAAAACTTCATAAAATTTGGCATATATTTCGACATGACCTCAAAGAAGATTTGTGCAAATTTAAAAAAAATTCTGTCTCAAACGATTTAACGCGACCTCCTACCTTAAATGTTGATCGACTTTCGATAGTCGTCAACGTGAGCGTCAATAAGGAGTGCCAGAAATATTCGGCCGAATAAACAAAAGAGTTGCCCAGTGTAGCTGTCCTATGGTGGTGCGGGATAGAGAAAGAGAGACAAAAAAAACGGCGTAAAGAAAAACCAACATCGTGCAATTTCTAAACACTCTCGTGGCAAGAAAATACCGAGGATAATTTCGAGCGGCGTTTGCCGGGGCTCCGAAACAAACGCGGGAGTGTGTGTGTGCGCGAGTTTTGAAAGGACGGCTGATTACTCTCGTCCGAGAGGTAACCTCAAACGAGGATCACGTACATTGCAGTACTATCGGCATAAATTATCCGTAACAGCGGTAACGAATGCAGCGTATCGAAGGAAATAAGGAGGGAATCGAGCTTTCTCCTAGTCGCGTTAAAATCTCGGCGCGGTCGTCGGGCCGCTGTGTTTGCGTGTACAAGTTTCTTTTTTTTGTTTTTTGTTTTTCTTTTTTTCAACGGGAGTGTACGGAACGAGCGCGAGTCGCTCCACGGTCAGGGGGAGAGCGAACGCTGGAAACAGAAAAACACTTTTCGAAGCGCGAGGACCACAAACGAGGCGAGCGAGCCCGCGGGTGGCGCGCCGTGCGAGCGAGAGAGAAAGCAGCGCGAGTCCCCTCTTCTCACCTGACGAGCGCGCGCGCTCCTTTCCCTCATTTCGTCGAGCGAAATGGGCGAGAGAAAGAGAGCGAGGCGAATCGCCCGATGCGAGGGAGGAAGCGAGAAAAAGCATCAGCGCTCAGAGTCCCCGAACGCGGCGATATCCTTCCACGGAGTGGGGAGCGCGAGACGTGCGCATACCGAAAGGGAGAGAGAATGTATTCGCGGGGAGCAGACGCCGAGCGAGCGAGAGAGAGAGAGAGTGAAGCGAGTGAGGCCCACGGCCGAACGGCGACGGAAACGCTCGAGGAAACCGTGCGCCGGCGCAGCAGCGCAGTAGCGCACGCCGGAGCACGGAGGGTCCAGTCGGTCATCAGCCGCCCGAGAGAGCGTTTTAACAGTGTCACCGTGTTGTTTATATCACGATTGCTCCAAAATCTCCCACACTTGCTCGTCCTCCGGCGTGTTTCCATCATATTCACGGGAACGAACGTTCGCGAGTGCGCCGAGTGACGATCGAGAGCGACAATCTTCCAAAAAGCGATACCTCGGAGAAATCTGTGCGCGAACTTGTTGACGCGAGGATACGGGAGAGATCGCTTCGAGTATCCTCGAAGCGTTCGCGAGTGATATCTCGTTGTTTTTCGGAACGAGTGCCAAAGTGGGGAAAACAAAAAGAAAAGTTGAAGTGACAGTGGCTCGGGACGAGAGAGAGCGCGAACGCTTTCGAACGAATCTCGGATAATCCCGCTCGGGAATATAAAACAATTCTCCGTTCGTCTCGAGCGGTGATTGCGAACGAGCGGTTGATTCTTGATGGCCGGCAACGCCTCGCGATCGTCGCTCGCACTCTCCCGGTCATGGATAGCGCGGTGATTCGCCGTCGTAACACAGGATAAAGGCAATTTGAGCGAGTTTAGCGGGCTGCTCTCTCGAGTTGACGCTCTCCGTGTATTGTACGCATGTGCACGCCCGAGCACTTTGTTTCGCGCATCCGATCGACTGGTGCCCGGACAACGAGTTATTCGGTGTTACCCGACGAGAGTTAAAACGAGAGTTTAAAGTACGCGACAAAAAGTTGGCATTGCGAAGGCTCGTCGCGGTCTTTCCAACAAGAGCCACAGATCGCTCGTTTCGGTTTTTTTTTCGCGGATACGCGCGTCGGGGCCACCTCCATTTTGTGTTTATGTGTGCGCGCGCAGGGCCCGCGTCGTGTGCCTCGAGCCCCCGCTCGCTGCTGGTGTCCTCACGTGGAAAAACGTGGGAAAGCTCGCCGCCGCGAACCCCGTCAAGCGTCTAAACAGCGTGTTCCGCCAAGGGGGGGGAAAAAAAACACGACAAAGAACGAAAACAACGAACCGGCGCCTCGCGCGTTTATCAACCGAAATAAATACAAACGCGTTATTTCTCGCCTGGCGGAAACGCTCGGGCGCGCTTTCGCAGTGACTCACGTTCGTGCTCTCCGAAATTTTGCTTCGAGGATGAAACTCGCCCCGGGGTTATCGCCGGCGACCTCTAGCTATCTTCGTCGCGATTAAACTCGTATATCGGTTTCCAACGCGCGCCCAGCCTCCTCGGCTAATTGTGATAAAACGCTCTCGGATTCATTGAAACTCGGCATAAATTAATTTTTCTTCCGTTTATGATAAAAAAAAACAAACAAAAAAATAACGGAGAATTCCATTCGGTGCAATCTCAAGAATTTCTAGTGAATCCTGCTCATAGATAGATTTCTCTAGTTTTCCTTCGTATATTTGTCGTAAGGCTGTTGTTATTATTATTCTATCGTCGCGGGTGGCTTGGTGCAATTTTTGTGTACTCGTGCTTGGTGTGATAGTGATTAAAATCCATCTCGGAGCAAATACTCGGGTCCGCACTCGCGACCGTTGTGATTCTATTCCTGGTTAACAATTCGGTATCGAATCGTCCTCGCGCGAGGATGAAAAGTGACGAAACTCGGTGAGCTTCGACGAAATATGTGGAATACGCCCTGGATTTATTCGCGGGCTTGGAAAACCACTGAAAATGAGTCTCACGAGGTTCTTCCCGTTGCTCCTGCTGGCAGCGAGTGCGAGGTGCGGTAAAAAATATTATCGAGCGCTACACAAAATAAATAAACGATGAAAACTTGGATGCATATCTTCTACGAAGTTTTCTCTCGAGGATACTTTTTTAATACGCTTTTATTTGCTTGACCTGTATGTATGCTTGTAACCGACTCCTTTGAGCTCGATTTTGACCCACACGGAGAGAATTTAATATTAATTTTTGTGGTGAATTTCACGGTAAAAGTTACCGTGATATATTTAAATGCGGTGACAAGTGAGAAAAACAATAATTTGTATGCGATAAGTTTTTTTTAACTCACGTTACAGAAAAATTCAAATGCATGACTGAAATTTTAATAATTTTCATCAAAGGCGCACGACAATTTTTATTTAACACTCATTTTATAATAAATCTTAAACTAAATTATTGAAAAGGCGATATTTTTTTATAGACATTTTTGAAATGCATAAAATAATAACATGAAACGTAAAATTTCGCTTATATTATATATTTATAAAATTTAAGTTGTGCATTTTTTATTACACATCAAAATTTACTAGGAAATCTGGTAAAATTTTCTATCTGAAGAATTTTTTTTTTTAATTTTCGTAAAAATCTCTGTTGTACTTGGTAATAATAAGCAAATTTTCAGGATTGTCATCTGGTTACCGTTACTGCACAGTAATTTTTAACATTTAATTCTCTCCGTGCACTTTAAACGGACAGATTTGATTTAAACTTTGCATACTTATCAAGAATCTAGTTGACGCTAGCGACAAAACATTTTTAATCACCCTCTTACCCATTTAGTTAGCTATAATAATAGACCCACATGACACATATGGCTGACAGTTTGTAGATAAATCAAGAACTAAAAAGTAAAAAATAAATTTATTTAAAATAAAATAAAAAAAAACACTCTTTTATAACACATCGAACTAAAAAGTGAAAAATAATTCTTCATATAGGCAGAAAATAATAATAAACGATAAATATTAGTACTATTGTGAAAAAAAGCGTGGGGTGCTCGATATATGAAAAATAAACGAAAAATATTAGTATTATTGTAAAAAAAGGGAGGGGTGCTCGATATATGAAAAATATGGGGCGCGTTGTTCCGTATTTTTCACAATAATACTAATATTTTTCGTTTATTATTATTTTCTGCCTATACGAAGAATTATTTTTCACTTTTTAGTTCGATGTGTTATAAAAGCGTGTTTTTTTTTAATAAATTTTTTTATTTCACTTTTATATTTCTCGTTTCGACGAAAACTTCTTTTTTATTCTCCCGTATTTTTATTCTTCGGTATAAAACGGCGGCGGTGCTGATGGTTTGAAAATAAGCTTTTCGAGGAATCGCGTCGAGCCCCGTCGGGCGACGTCGTGAAAATCCGAGACTCGTGAGAAAGAGGAAACGCGAGGAATCGCGGGCGGAGTTCCGTCTCGCTCCCGCGGGATCGCATCGTCAATTTTTGTCGGGTTTAGCCGGATATCGCGAGCCCGGAAAGCCGATATTTTCCTTTCGATCCGAGATCGGCGGCATCCCCGATCGCGACACGCGATTCCTCCTCCTCCTCAAAACAATAACGCGGGCGTACTTTTTCAGCGTACGACTCGCGTGTGCGCGATTATGAAAATTGACACCCTCCTCCGATTCGCCATAGTCACTAATTCACAATGCCATTGTCGAGCTTGCTTATTTTTTGCGCGTTTTCTTCAGACGTTTTCACGACCCTGCTTTTACTCGCGACGAGATCCGTTGATTTTTTTTTTTCATTACGAAGTTATATTTATTTATTTATTTATTTATTTATTTATTATGGATTTTTGTTCAGTCAAATCAGCAATATATTTAATCTTTTTTTTGTTGACTTTTATCCACAATCAATAACGATAATTATTTTTCTTTCTAATTTATCCAAATAGTGATTTTAAAAATAAGAATAGTGTAGATATTAATGTGAAATAAAATTAAGATCCGATTTTACTACTCGAGACACTTTGCGCAGTCATCCAATCACAACCACGCGATTTTAAACGCCCTTGACACCAGAAAATTCAATCAAGAATATTTCTGTAGAAATATCGGCAACGATTTTTTTTCGTAGGAAGATCGAGGATATTATTTAGTTATAGAAAAAGCTTTTTTTTAATTTAACACAGAACACATCAACTGATTTTTCACTATTTCTTGCAATTTGATCGACTTCCGGTTTAAATAACTCGAGGTTAAATGGAATCTTAAATTCTAATTATTTGCTACAAATGATCATGTTAATGTGTTTTTTTTGTTTCAATCGATGCAGATAACGATTATTACAATTTTCAATGTCAATGAAAAGTATTTCAAACAAAATACTAAAAAAAATTATTTCTAAATACATTTATTGACATTTGTATTAACGAAATTGTTAATTTTTGACTTATTTACGAAATAGTTTTGATTATTTTGGATCATGTTCGTATTTGAACACGACTAATCTCATTCTTGTGCAATATTTTCAGATGTATGTGCACGACTGGATACACAGGACAAAATTGTGAGAGCGAATACGTACCGTGCATTCCATCGCCTTGTCAAAATGGCGGCACGTGTCAGCAGCTCGACATGCTGGACTTCCAGTGTACCTGTCCCGAGGGTGAGTCCAATTTTTTCGAAAATATATATAAAAATTCGAAAGTATATTGAAAAACTTTGCTCCCTCGTTTCGTCGTTCGAAATATAAAATCTTCTCGACCGTGTTATACTTTTAAGTTTTTAATCTCACCGCGTTTAATAATAATTCTAAACGATAAATAATAATTCGCTGAAAATGAAGAGAAACGATTAGCATCCAGGTTGCACGAAGAAGCGAATTGATCGAAAGTGTCACACGCGAGCCCGCTTCGGCCTTCGCAAAATTCTCACGTTGGGAATAATGCAGCGGTCGAACGAAAATAAAAGGAACGTTTTTTTTTTATTTTCTCTCTCTCTCTCTCTCTCTCTCTCTCTCTCTCTCTGGCATCTTTGTCTCTCGATAATCACAAAGCAGCGTCGTAAATATTATTTTGACAGTAATGATCGCAGCGAGCTTTCGAGTCTCGGTGTCGACAAAAGTCTTTTAGATGCGCGCCGAGGAAGAAATTCGAGGAAGCGACATTTTCGTCCCCCGTTCCGGTTCGTCCGTTTCGTGAATTTCATTGTTTACATCTCGAAAGTTTTTCGTTTCACCGCTTTCTCCCTTCATTATAAACTGTCGTAATTATGAATATTACGATCGAGCACCATGGCATTACGTCGTGGAATTGTTTTCCAACTTCAATCGTCATCAGCGCAAGATTTTGCAAACGAATTGAGAAATGCGCTTACAATTGTAGCGATTTTTTTGATACCGCAAAAATAATTACATCGTGAAAAAAGCGCATTGTCAAAAAATCATTAAATTATTTTTAATAAAAATATAGAATTTTAATTATTCAATTCTATAATTTTATTTGAAAATTTTTATTTTTTTCACGCTGCATTTTGAAACAGCGCTCTGCATTTTCCTATACCACTTTTCATAAACGATTAAATTAAAGCTACACAGAGATAATTTTATACGAATAATTTCTATATTTTTTTATACCTTGGAAAAAGTTTGATAAAATTTGAGAATGTTTCATTTGATAGATAATACATTATTTTATTCGTATATGAAAAATACAAAAAAATTTTCAACCTGATGTGATCGAAATACGAAAAAAAAACATGAATTTTTCGTATAAAATGTACAGAAAGTTCTATTACGTAAATTTTCAGGAAATTCTATAGAAAATCATATTCACCATCACGGTATAAAATTATTTTAATTTGCAAAATTCGGCCTTTAGCGCGTATATCTTTTTACGATTGAAAAAGAATCTTCAGTATCGGAATTGGTTTTTTTTCCCTTTCTTTTTCTATTCACAAGAAAATCGTGCACAATGCGTTCTTATGATTCTTTCATTTCGAGCTCTCTTTTTGACGGAGCCTCTTGGTCCCCTCCACTCACTGTCTTGGTTTCTCCTCGGCTTCCCTTGAAACCACTTGTTCGCCGCTTCGTCTTCTTTCCCAGGCGGACCACAACCGTGGCGACCCCACCTCTCCCTCTCTCTCTCTTTTTCTCTCTCTTCTCGAGTTCCTGGGCAGCCTAGCACGGAAAATCTTACGACTGTACTTTTTTTTCTTCGTTTTTACGTATGTAGGATACTATTAAATTAACGGACGATGTACTGCTTATCTGGCCCATAAATATTGTCGATAGACGAGCCAGAAACTTTTGAAATGCGAGCCAAAGCTTCGAAATATTCTTTTTCTTCTTTTGCTGTCAATTTTTCAAACCCGTTATTCAAATCTCAGCGTCTCGCTCAAAAAAATCGATTCCACGAATCTTTTTTTCTTTACAGCAATAATTGTCGATCTAAATCACTTTTTTTTCGTAAGTTATTGTTTTAGTCAATTTTATAAAACTCGTTCTTCAAATTTTATCGAAATTCAAAAATTCGTCGGAATAATGCTTTTTTTCTCGGAGCTAAATAAATATCGATCTAAATGACAATTTTCTGATTCGTAAATTCTTACGATTTATCCAGCAAAATATTAAAAACTCGTTTTCAACCTCGTTTAACCTCTCGTTCGAAAAAAATTCGTCAAAGCAGTAATTATAAATCTAAAGGCTCTTTTTTTCATAAATTAACGTCTTAGCCAATTTTTTGAAGCTGGTTTTCTCCACAAGTTTCATTCAACGTCTCGGTTCATAAATTTGATCAGACAAATATTTTTCCCCGGAATAATAATTACGAACCGAACCGCATGTTTTTCACAAATTAATATTTACTCGAGCGTAAAAAAATTATGAAGTGCCCGAGGGTCGGAGAGATTGATAAAAAAATATGGGATCAAGATTCAATGGCTTTTATAATAGTCTCCAGAGGGAGATGTACTGAAATTGAACTTTTTATTGCCGAGCGAGGAACATTTGCGCGATGAAAAAGAGCGAGAGGAAGAAGAAAACGAGAGACGGGAAGCCGTTTCCTTTTTATTTACGAATTTTTCACCGAGACTGGTCCGAGGCGTCGCCGAGGAGTGGCGCTGCGATCGGAAAACCGGTGCTGCATTTCTTTGCGCCCGGAGAGGAGGGAAAGAGCAACAGGGTTTAAAGACCCTCGTCTTTCAGATGCGATTCGATAGCGGGGGGAAAAGGGCGGCACGAAAAAGGGGAAACACACAGCCAAGGACGAGGTTGTAACTATTTTACGCTCGGAACTCCTTCCAACGATTTCTTTTTTCTCTCCCTCCGCATCTTCCGCTTTTACTGAAACTCGAGTTTAAAAATCTCGACGCCCCGTTACTTCATCCTCGATTTTTCTCCCCCGAAAAATAATCTCAGCTCGTTTTTTTCACGTTTCGATAAAAAAAAAGTATAATAACGTGTGTTATTCTCTGTCTGGAGATGTAAAATAGAATTTTTATGGAGAAAATAGAAGGCTCGATGGAAAAAGTATGTCTTTGGTTCGACACTGTTAGAATATCAAGATTGACGCAATCGTTACGATTACGTTTCGCTAATTAGAAAAACTGTCCGAGCGAGGAGACGAGTCGGGGAATAAATCGGACCGACGAGATTTCTCGTATCGATAAATGCTCGCGCACTCGAGTGCATCTGTTCATTTCTCACAGTTGTCGATGTGTACGTCCGCGTAAGAATTTTCCTACTTTTTATTTTTTTCCGTCAATCGCGCGTCGTTCACGACCGAAGATTCTCGTCGATCGTGTGTGGTCCCTTTTTCTCGAAAAAAAATTCATTACCGAGCAACATTTTTCGTTTATTTTTCTAATTTCGTGACTCCCAATTATGGAAAAATTTTGACGATATATTTCTGATAAATCGTTCGAATAATAAAGCGCGTAGGGAGAAATTATCGTCACGGGATCGTCGATACTTCGTAATTAAGGAAAAAATGTCGAACGAATTTTAAATCCGGTCTTGGCGGTCGTATTATCCGTTTTATAACAACGAGATTCAAAGGGGAAAAGAAGAACTGGCAAAGACGCGGTTCTCTCTCTTCTTTTTTTTCGGAGAAATCGTTTACACCGATGGGAAAACTTTCGTGCGTGGTTCTTTTATTTTTATTTCACGACCATATAGAATAAACTTAATTCACATCATCCGAGTCAAAGTAAATTGTAATTGGTGAATTAAAACGAAATATTTCTTTATTAACTGACTTTCGGTTATCATTTGACGGAAAATAGTAGAAAATAATTGAGTGGACCTAATCCGAATAATTATTTTTCACAGACGAAATATTAATTGGTATAATAAGATAAAATGAAATAAATACCTTTATTGATTAATTTTTTATCGCTGTTCTATGGAAAGTAGTGGAAATCATATTTTACATTCAAATGTATTATTTATTCAAATGAAGCAAAAAATAATTCGTAATAATTTGTATACAGGTTGACACGAAAATTTCTCTTTTAATTGATTTTCGATTAAAATTCCATGAAAAATAGTGGAGAATATAATCTCGTAATCCACATATCAAACTCCGAGATCGAGACAAAATTTTCTGCATGTTGTCATTGATCTCTTGCCAAGAAAGAAATTTAGAGAAAAAGCCTCACTCGATTATTTGTAAAGTTCGTACGATTTAATTTAAAAAAATATAATTTCTCGATTATTTTATAATAACCTACCCTTTCTTAGAGCTATCTCTACCATATTAACTCGAGTTTGCAATTAATAAGAATTACTTCTCTAATTAATAAAATAAATTTGATCCTATACTTACTTTAAAAAAAACACATTTTTATTTTATTTTTCATTTTACTATATTCATTTTGAAATAAACCCTTAAACAGTGATACAGTGAATTTTATGAAAAGTAGTGGAAAATGATGTCGTAGAGCTAATTCGCGTGTCAAACTGTATACGATCGGGAGATTGAGATGGGCTTCGAGATGGAAATGGATGGGGGATGGAAAGAGGGAGCGAGCGGCAGAAAAGATGAATTCGTCGTCAATCTCTCTCGGTGTTGTGGAGAGCGTATATAATACGTAAACATATTTTCGCATTCTCGAAGTGTATTATATACCGAACGTAAAGTCGGGAACACGCGTAGATACCGCAACAAATCTTACCGCTCGCACCCACACGCTTTTGCCCCTTTTTTTTCTCTCCTGCTTTTCCATTGTTTTTCTCTCTTTTCTCATTCATTCTCTCTTTCTCGTTTCTCTCACATCGTCATTCTCCCCCTTTTCCCCTCCTCCTCGCTTTTACGATAGAACATTGTAACGCTCGCGATAGCCTCTCGCGATCCTCCTCGCGGAGGATGTAAGATCGAGGAAGCGAGAGGAGGCTCGAGCGGGTGGTTATGCCCTCGCGGCTGATTTATGCCATCGTACCGGCATAAAGTGCGTAGCACAGGGAGAAACGGCGGAAAAGGAGACGAGAAGAGAGCCAGAGCGAGAGCCAAGAATAAAGACTTTTAGAAAACATTTTGTTTTCCGTCTAATAATACGAGTTAGTCTTCTTTTATTTTCTTCTCGTGCGCATATATACATTTATTTATACGATTTTTCAATTTTTGATATTTTTCGTTCTTTTAGATACCGAACTCACAGTCTTTCGAATCCTTGAAACATTACTTTTTTCTTGTAAATTAATCACAAATGGCTCAACATTATATTTTGTTCATTTTTTTTTTTGGTTTTCTGAAATATCGAGATAGTAAAAGATTGAATTTATAGTTATTCGCGACAGCAATTTTTTTTAAATTTCCTTTTTGAAGCGTAAAATTGTTGTTTATTACAAGTATGAATTATTTATCGTATAAATTGAATGATAAAAAAGATGGCTCGTAATAGAAGATGGGAGAAAAGAATTCCATGGGACGTTGAAGAAATTCTGACGAGCACAAATCGCCAGACCTCAGATCAATTGAGCTTTCGTCGTGGCAGCAGCTTTAAAAACGATTCAAATCACGTGTCCATCGTCCCCGTCAGATTCGTGGTTCGAATTAAGAGAAAAGCGTGGGCGCGGAGATAAGAAATATAGTCACTGGAATGTCTCGGAGGAAGAAAAAAAAAAGAAAAGAGATCGTAGCTCAAAACAATTTCCCTATCGAAAAAATCACTCGAAGCCTTATTCTGACAATGACGAATATCCTCCTCGTTTTTTAATCTAAAACTTTACAAAATACAAAAAACGATTCAAACTCTTAAACATTCGATACGAACCCACAAAAATATATATTATAAATATAAATAAAAACCACGAAAATAAAAATCTAGGTTCATGATAATATTTTGAATAGGAAACACACCGTGAAAATATTTATTCGTAAAAAGCCCTTGAAGGAATTTCGCCCAAGATGGAGAGTAAAATTCATTTATTTGTATTCTTTCGTCGTATTTACGGGATGGTTTATAAAATTTTTTTATCGCGTCGATCCGGTGTACGGACGAGCGCGGTAGAATGGCGCAATAATACTCGAGTGGAAGTATCGGTATCCCTGGGTGGCAGTTAACGTTCATAAAACGCACTGTCCCGCGTGGGCAGTTAAATAAATGAGGCAAGAACCAGATCTGGGCATCATCGTCGGAGCCCTCATCATACGTGCTACAAACTCGCGCAGGGACGTACCGGCGAGCGAACAGAAACACAGACAGAAGCTCCTTTTTGCCTCTTCAGAATAGAATAATCTATTATCCTTCATCTCTCTCTCTCTTTTCTCCATTCTATTCGGAATAACAGCTCCGGTATCCGAGTCTATTTTTATTTTCTCTCTTTCTCCTTTATCTCCATTTTCATTCCCATTTTTTCCAAGTTGCCGCGCGCGCAAAGTGGACTTGGCGCGATCTCACAGAGACTCGTTTGCATCGCCTTGAATTTCTGGCGAGGATGGAACAAGTTATGTATACGATCCGGTCGAGGGATAGGAATGAATAGCTCTCGAGCGCACTTCCTTATTCCCTTTCGTACTATTGTCAACATATTTGTAATCGAATAGAAAATGGCTTTCTTTTGTTCGAGCTTCGCTCCTCCGTTCGTGTTTCTTTTTCTGTTCGTTCTCATCTCGTTTCGTTTCCTCTCTCTCTCTCTCTCTCTCTCTCTCTCTCTCTCACTCTTCTCGTTAACTTTCTTACGTACGGTCCCGATACGATGCTCTTCATCGTTTTTCGAGAATCACCTTTACCGTATTTCCTACATTGTTCCTCTTATTATTATGGTTTTAATTGCGGATAAATATATTTTTTGCTCAAGGTATTGTTATGTCGCTCCTGGCGGCTCGATCTTCGGGAATCCGAGGATTAATTCACGGCGGGAGCGCAAATTTCGCGGCGAAGAATTTTTATTGATCGTCCCGAACAAGTGTTTATTACGCAACGATAAAAAATAGAGTCGGACTCTATTGAGGCGCGAGATGGGCGCTCTCCGGATCGAAAACGAAATCTCTTTTTTCTCCTATCTCTCTCTCTCTCTCTTTCTTTATCCTTTTTTATAACCTCCTTGAACAACAGCTTTTATTACTCGAAATAAAATCTTGGGTAGTCGTGAGGAATTTTACATTTCCGTGACTAGACCGAGCGTACGTGAGGAAACCGGTTTACCCGCTTCTGGCCACTCCGCACTCGGCCGTGTCTCGAAAAGTGCTCAAAACACCGGCCAAAAATTGTAAAAATTCGCCCTATACGAATCTTTCTCGCGAGACAACAGACCCGTAGCGAAAAAGTCGTTTTTTTTCTTCGCTTTTTGGGCATTTTCGCGCTTGCTATGTTTTATCCTTTCTTTTCGACGTCGTGATAAGTTTTTTACAAAAATGCCAAACATTCTCAAGTTTGTTAAAATAAATATAAAAAATCAACAGTAATTATATAAACAAAAAAATGACATGAACATAAAGAGAAAAATACAATTTCTACAAATGTAATTTTGTAATTTAGTATTTTTTAAATTGTAAATGGTATTTCTTATTTCATTTTATTGTTCCATTTTTTGCTTTTATTTTTGTTATTATTACAATTGTAAGAAAATGCATACTCGATTGAAAAAAAGAATACAAATATTATAGAGTAGTATAAATTGTCTGAATTCGCTTTAGCAAATTTTTTATTGAATTGTACTTTTTGTACTTTGTAAAAATGTACAAGTTGTACAAAATCTATAAATTATTGTAAAATTGTATAAATTGTAAAAGATTGCTTAACCAAATTCTTACGGTTTATAAAAATTTACATTTTTTTTAAAATTTGTCTTAGAAATTAATATACAATCTATACTATAAAATATAATATACAAAAAATTAAAAAACAAAGTACGAGTCTGTTTTTAGAAGTGTAAAATAATGATTTATCTCAATTTTTGGGTGTTTCCGTGCAGATTTTATTTTCCGTTCGATGTGTATGGAGCTCACGGGAGGGGTAAAATAAAAAAAAAGGGGTCCGCGCGCTAAATTATTGCACGGGAGAGCCTCGAAGGTAGGCTCATTTTGCATACCTTGGCTCTCGCGCGCACGCACACACGAGCAAAAAGCGTACGGAAGGGCTGAAAAAGAAAAGAGATTTCCCGCTCTCGAGGGGAACTCCCGACGTGAACTTCTCTCCCTGTGAACGTGACCTCGCAGCCTCGGAAGTTCCCGCCTCGAGGACTCGAGAAGAAACTCGCAAATCCCTTCGTTCTCTCTCTCTCTCCTTCTTTTTTTCCCCGTTTCTTCATTTTTTAACTTTCAAATCCTCGCGTGTTCCTCGCAACAGAGACGAGAAAAATTTTACGAGTTTCCAGGCAAAAAGTTCTCCGGAACGCCGCACCTCTCTCGATCGCGTCCGAAAAATAATTTCTCTGTTTGAAAAAAAAGAGAATCATTTGTTTATTCAAAAAAACGATCCGAAACCCCCGTTGTTTCGCCAATTTCCATCGATTTCCATGCAAAGTTGAATTTTTCACTCGCCCGAATGGTTTTACGATGAAGGAGAATAAAAATAAAGTGACTGGAAAGAATTTTTCATGTCGACCCGGCCATTTTTCTCCCCGCATTTTCGCAGTCCGAGCCACGTGAATAGATTATTATTAAGTTTTTCAGAAAGATAATCGCGCGTGACGCTAATGGGAGCAGCGGGTCGTTCTGTCCCGGATTACATCATTTTTTCTCTCCCACTTGTATTTTTTCCGAACGACGATCCAGCTATGCCAATATAAATGCAAATACGCGAAGGCTAATGGGCTTTTCGCGCACGCGGGGACTCCGGAATTAAATCCAGATTTATATCGACGTATTCTCGCTGTATTTGCATTCACCGCTCCCGCGCTCTGTTCTCCGGTAATCGAAGCTTCCATTTATTTCGTTCGACGAGCCCCCGCGTGCGAAAAAAAAAATAAAATTATCGGCGACACGCGAGTTTTTACAATTCGACGATATTCCGCTGAAATTTCTCCGGCTTTTATTTTTCGCTCTCCGCATGAGCCGCCTCGTATTTCTTCGCCAATCCAGATTCTCCCGTCGTGTCTCCTCTCTCGACGTCGCGTGGGCGTTCAATATATTATTTATCATATTTCACGTCCGAGCGCGACTCGAGAGTTCCTGGATCGTATAAAACACTCCCGGGGAATCCGGAATTAAGAGTTAACCGTTCTTTTTCCTCCTCCTCCTCCTTCCCCCCCTCGATTGAGTCGTTCGACCGATAATTCTCGCTGCTTTTATCTCGCAAATTGACATCCCCCGCGATATCAAAGTTAATAAAAATATTTTTGCAATCGAACCCTCGTAAAAGAATTCCATTGCTGGACGCGAAACGATGGAAAAAACGACACGCACGTACATACTAACGAAACGAATTTTCATCGAGATAACAAAATATATTTCTTTCTTTTTTCCCTCATCTCATCCCGGAAAAACGAGTTTTACCGGACAACGTGTTTTATTATTATTGTTATTATTATTATTATTATTATTACGACGAGGTCTTACACGAGCGAAAACTTTTCGTTGGTTTTTCGTCGAGGAAAGAATCCCTCGAAACGAGTGTAATATGTCCAACGAGAGGTCGTGAACTTTCTCTCTCTCTCTCTCTTTTTCTTACTCACTCGGCGCCCGCGTGTGTGTTTCCGAGCTGCACTGTCGTGGATATAAATTGTGTTAAACCAGTCCCCGCTTTTTATTGCACCGGGGGCTTGGAATTGTACAAAATAACGGGGAAAAAGAATAAAAAGGCACGGACAATAAAATAGTCGGTGGTACAAAATTATCCGAAGGAAAAGAAAAAATGTGCGCATAAAATGTTTATTCTTAAGAATAATTCGGAGGGGGAGGGGGAGGGGAATAAATATAAAAATAACGTGTATGTCGTTGACACTTGAGTTCTCTGAAGATTTCATTGGATTCGAACGTGGCAGTAAATTTATCGCGTTTGTTGATAAGCTCGACGAAAAATTGTGCTAAAAAGTTTATTTATCCTTTAATAGAGGGATTAATATAAAAGTGCAATGATAATACGCGTCGTTGACGTTTGGAGATTTTGAAAAAAAGTTTGATTAAAATCATGGATCAGCGTCGCGTCAATCTACATTGCGAAGAATTCCGAAGGGAAAAAAATATAAAAATAACGTGGCGTTGACATTTGAGTTATTTCTGAAGATTTCATTGGATTCGAACGTAGCAATAACATTATTGTTTATTGAAAAAGAAAAGTAGATTTAAGCTCGACAAAAAATAGTGCTAAAAAGTATATGTTTATCGTTGAAAAGAAGAATTAATATAAAAGTGCAATGATAATACGCGTTGTCGTTGACGTTTGGAAATTTTGAAGAAAAGGTTGATTAAAATCGTAGATCAGCGTCGCATCAATCCACATATCGCGAAGAATTTCTACGATCTATTCCGTGCGCGAGTTGACGCGTGTACCTGCAAAATTATTGGCATGCCTTTATCGTTAACACGGGTCGAGATTTATGAGTTTGGCGACTGGGTTTCGAAAAAGGAATAACAAATGTGCGGGAGCGCGCAAGCCCCGATGGGATTGTTTCGAGGCTCGACGAGCTTTGCGCAAGTACGGAGAGAGGAGAGAGAGAGCTAGTGCATTATTATATGCCCGGCGAGAAAGAGAGAAATTGCCGGGGTTAACGCACACGCCCGTCCATGACGGAATTGCCCACCTGCTTGGCCGTAAACTCGCCCAAGTGGCACACGCTAACGTCAACCTTACAACACTTAAAAGTACAAATGTACTTCGGGAAATGGCCTTTGCTCCACATATGTTTTCGTTACACGCCCTTAACAAGTACAAACGCAAATATTACAAACTCCTTGCGTACCTCCTCGCTTTATCGTACTCTCGATAATTAAATTCCCCTTCGATATTCATCTCCCAACATCAATTATTTCTCTCTCTCTCTCTCTCTCTCTCTCTCTCTCTTTTTTATTCTTCGCAATTTTATACATGTTCCTTTTAGCTCGTTTTTTTTTCTTATTTTGTCTTACGTTTTTTTCGTTTACGTTTACATCGGTATAAAAACGTTTTTGCTCAATTTAAGGAGGTACTTGCATTTAGCGGTTTTAAAGATAATTTTTTAAAAATTTGCATAAACGTTCCTTAGCATCGTACGCAAGCGTGTGCAAAAGGTGAA
>JAPYYW010003095.1:0-16586 GCA_030522545.1 Cremastinae sp. A BG-2022a
AATTGTATGAAGTATACGCTTAGAATAATTGTAAAACATCAATTCAAACATGTTGAAACGGAAAAAGCGGCCGCGCAGCGGCCGCGTTGCTGCTCGTGAGACTAAAAAAATCTTTAAGCCTGAACTTTCATTGAAGAGTTTCAAAAACACATTTCATTCTTCAAGAGTTTTTCGATCGAAAGAATTTCCCAGAACTTCATTTTTTCATCTGTATGTGATATTTTTTACCGAAAGATGTTCGTCTTGTCGGGACTGTAAAAATATTTCGAGAGAGAGTATGTCGTGAAATATAGAAACTTACTCCAGTATCGAGAAAATAACTCTCAGGAGTATTACGAAATAAATTCCATTTTCTGAACGTTTCTCGATCGAAACACTTTTCACGAACTGCATATTATCTATCCGAACAGGATATAGTATCATTTTTTTCCGGAGAATTTTCGACTTCTCAAGATTGTAAAAAGTTTTCGAAAAAATCTGAAAATTCAGACTCATTCAACTATCGAGAAAAGAACACTCGTAGAAGTATGCTGTACAGTGTATACGAATTTCATATTCTTCGAAAGATTCTCGATTGAAGTATTTTTCAGGAATTTCGCATTCTCAGCCGTATAAGAAAGCATTTTCTGTTTTCAAGATTTTTGTCCGGCTGAAATTGCAAGCTCTCGAGAGACGTTTTAAAAAAATCTCAAGATTTTACACTCACTCGAAAAAAGGAACGATCAAGTATTTCGAAATAACTTTTATTGTTCGGTGAATAAGAGGAAAAGCGAAAAGGCGAATAATCGCAGCCTTTTTTCGATACACGTTCGAGTGCATTGTTCGAAAAATAATGAGTCTCCGAGCGTTAGCGACCTCCTTGCCTTTCGCCTCTTTTCGCAGCAACCAGGAGACTGGACTTATACTCTATCCTCAACAATAATCCAACCTGGCTCATTGTTTCATCGGAGCTTTCATCGCGAGCTTTGTCCGCGAGAGCGCGCAACCTTTCTGTATCCCAATACTTACTCCCATTTTTTTTAATACCCAGGCAAAAATAAAAGTCAACCCTCCATTATTTTAGCATAATTTCCTTTATGAATTTTTTTTTCTCATTTTTCAAATTTTTTCAATGAACTTTTTTAATTCTTAGACAAATTCTTAATTTACTCAGAATTTGAATGTCTTAGTTTACTTATTTTTTTCGTCATTTCTTGGCAGAATCGCTTCGCGACATTTGCTTCGACACGTCGTCGTTTTTCGCGCGTACCGCGACGACGATCGTGTTGGGCTTTTCTCGTCGGGGATGTTCGCGGGCCGTCATACATATATTCTCCGAGGTTGAAAGTATGGAACGCGTGCGAGGCAAATGAATAAGAAGGAAAGAAAGAGAGTCGCGACGACACACACGGCGGAGCGCACAATGTCTCCCTCGCGAAGGCCTCTCGCGGTATAATCCCTCGCTACGAGGCTATCCCATCTTTGTTCCCGTCTCGAGAGAGGATGAAAGGATGAAAAGAGCGTCGGAGATGACGATGACGAGTGGCTAATCGATACGCGTTGCGCGCTCGAGTTTATTTTTTTTTTCCAAGAGAGAGTGGAAAAAAACCCTTTCAAACGAGAATGACGAGAGCTCGGACCTTGCGGCGTTTTTTGGCGATCGGGAGAGCCGTCCTGCGACCTTGTCGCATTTTTTCGAAAGCTTCGATTGCGCGCCGGAGGGCGAGACAAATTTGTCGAAGCGCCCGTCGAGGGGAGAAAAATACCGTTCGAAAACGAGGCGCTTCGTTTTATTCAGCGATTTCGTGGCCGAATGGACGAACCATTTGTTCACTCGAGTAAAACACACGTGGCAAAAGGCCCAGCGGAGGACTCTGGCCAGGAGAAAGGGGCGACATGTGATATATATACATGTAGAAAAAAAAACGAGAGAAAAAGCGAAACAATTGTGAGAGCTTGCTTGACACTGCGCAACCAACCGTTCAAACGCATCCCATTGTTTCTATTTTACAGGGAAACAGACGAGAGCGCATCTCCATCTCGAAATTAGTAGCTCGGAATTTCTCGTCATTTAGCAACGACTATAGGCACGTCTGGTACCCTGGAATGCCGGCTGCTCCCGATGTCGCGCATGATTGCTTGCCGTCCTAAGCAAGAATTTCGAAGATTAATATCCCGAGAGCTGCGACGCCCGGAAAAATAATGACGAGAGAACATTTTCGACGTGCCTCTCGGATCAGTTCCGCCGGGACGACGAGAGCCGATAACCGAAATTTATTAAAGCGTACGTTTCGCCTCGATGCGACCTGTGCATGTGTTCTCGCGCGCGCGCGCGCGCATTTCAAAATGAAATATTGACGCTCCGGAAGTGCGAAATGTTCTCCAAGTTGTTTTCGGGGTCGAACGCTTGCCGGAAACGTCGAAGAGACGAAGAGTGGATGAGAGTATATATGGATATAAATGTGATTGAATTAAATGGCTGGCCATGTGTAATGCGCCGAAGAAGCGAGGAAAACTATAGTTGATAAAAGTTTGAGTAAAAAGTTTTCGCGTTTCGAGCGAGCGATCGTTTATTTCGGGCGCGCACTTAGCGCGAACTTTGAACATTTTTGTAAATTCCCTGGACAGTCGTTGGTTGAGAACTCTTCGACGCATCGATCGCTCGCTTTTTCGTTAAATCAAGTCAAAAGAAAAATAAAACGAGAGGCTGCTCTCGCTGCACCTATATCTCCGGAGAAAATGAACTATTATATTTTCCCGAGCTATATATAGGGAACTCTCTCGTATTATTTATTTTTTATCGTTATTTCAATAATATCGCGAGCCGCGATAAAATTTTCGAATTACGAGAATTGTACGAGATAAGATAAATTCCAGGTGAGAGACTCGACAAGAAGGGCCTCGTACCTATATAAAAGTGACAATGGAGATACTGAAAGATGAGTGGCCTGGCTACCGAGGAGAATGGAAAGAGCGCGCGCCAGGGTCTTTATTAAACTATATTGCCCGGCTTTTCCCAACTTTTTTCCTCCGCGAAGGGTTCCACTCGCTCTTTTTCTCGCCTTATTCCTATCTGATGAAACATCGGAAAAATTCCGTGTACACCGTGCAGAAAACGAGCATCCAGCAGTTTAAATTTAATGCGAGCGACTATGTCAGGCCTCGAACCTCGTCGTCCGCGACGTGGGCGACGATATGAAATCCAGACTTCCATTCTTCGCTCGCTGTCCAAACGGCGAAAATGTTTGCCGAGCGACAATAGCACCGAGTCTTTCTCTTGTTTACCGTGTTCTTTGTTGCTCGAGATACGCTCGAATATTCTCCGACTGATTGCAAACTCGAGATCGCTCGGATATGTATTCTCGATCGCAGCCGGCGTTTCGTCGAGATAGTTTGCGCTTGATAAGGAATTTACTAGACGCGAATGGCGGGGCGTCGCCGTCACGGTCACGGTATTGACCAGGACACGAACCGCCGAGATGGAAGGACGAAACGGCGATCAGCTTTGCAACAACTCGCGGTATTCTCCCAGACGGTACGGACACTCCGGATCGTCCGTGCGGAAAATTGCCATTTCATAAAAGCCGCCTTTGTACAACGTCTGCGACTGGTTTCGCCTCGAACGAGCCTCCGACTTCTTTTTTTCCACAACTTGAAAAAATTCAATTTTTTCTCTCCCACACGCGTCTTGCATTACGTGTATATCTCTAGACAATCCTTTGAAATATATTTTCTTTTATTTAATCTCACGTAACGCGTTTAGAATGCACAAAAAGTACAAAGGGCCGTGAAAAATGTCTTTTTCTACTGCTCATACTGCGATCTTCGTTTGTATATTATTTTCTAATTTAAAAATTGTATTTTTGTGTTAAAATATATATGCATTGGGTCAATAACTGTCTCAGCGACGAGAAAAAAATTTTTTTTCTCTAAGCGGTAAGTGGTAAAAGCAAAAACCAGGTCGATAAAGGGAAACGGGGTGTCGGTAAAGCGCCAGTGGAAAAGGTCAGTGTGTGTTCAGCCAGCTCGGAAATTTCTCGAGAACCGCCGATAAAGTGAAGGAACGCTGCCTTACCGATTCGCGGTTGGCCTGGCTGATAAATTTACCATCAGCCGAGCACTCACTGATAGTAAATAAAGCGGGGAACTGAAAAATTTGAAAATTTCCTGAAAACGATCAAGGTTGATCAGGTAGAAACCACTTTACCGAGCACACACTCGTCACTCGGAGGATACGAGAGTGCGTTCCTGCAAATTTATCGTTGAGAATTGAGGCGGTAATTGCATTCGGCGTTGGGAAAGATCGATCGCGAAATGAAATTCTATTTCTAGCGTTTGACCCCATATGCGTGATAATGTTTAAAATGAACGGGAGCAAAAGGCGCTTGTCGGTTCGCGAAAGCGACGCAAAGGGTATAATCGATTTCAATGCGGAAAATCAAAAAATGCGAGCAACGTAACTCGAACCCCGCGCGATATGATGAAAGACCCATGAAATTCGTATAGTCGTTTGAAATGGCTTTTAGTGAATAAATCGTAGCTACACGCTTTTGTACGCCGCATGAGTATTTGTCAACGTCAGACGGTTAATGGAAAAAGGCTCTCTTGGAATGACCTTAAGTGAAAATGTTTTTGATCACTCACCCAAGGGCCTTCGTGCTGATCAGCGGAGTCTTCAGGTTGAGAAAACCGTTTTTCTTGACGGTCTGCTGGGGCTGACTGCAGCTCGTTCCCTCGCCGTTCTCATTCTGCTCCTCCGGATCGCCGTCCCTCTCCTTGGACCTCCTGGCCCGAAGATATAGCCACGCCGCCAGTCCGAGGCCGACTAAGACACCAACAGCGCCAAAAGTTCCCAAGACAGCAGCTATTATGTCTCGTCGCTCCATACCCACCTGCAACATGCACCGATCGATTCTAATTTAATAAAAGCACTCCTTGGCACAAGATCAAGATACCCTTCGCCAAATTCATATTCCAGTATATTGATAAACGCTTTATTTCCTTCTTTTTTTTCAGAAGATAACTCTTACTCCTGTAATTCGACTCAAAAATAAAAATTTCATTTTTTTCGCGTTGATATGAGCATTATATGTATAGTGTCGATTTTGATGAAAATTTAAGAGTTAAATCTTGATGGTCGATGGTGTCTATTGCCAGCGAATTTTGATTCATCAAAATATGATTTTAAAAAACCTGCAAATTGAACCAAATGAATGCAATTAATTGTGCTGAAAATGAAATTCATTTTACTGCTTCTAAATTTAAATTTGGATGAAAAAGTTTCATACAAAAATGTTTTATATTGAGCGCAGTGAACTTATTATTCTCAGGTACAGCGTATTCCGAGAACTGGCAACTTGACACAGAGAGGGAACTCAGCTATTGTGCCATAGTCAAACATTTGTGAAGATGGAAATATGGGACGTGAGTAAACTCAACAGGAGTTCGCGCGCGATATCGCTCGTATCTCTCCTCGTTGACCGGGTATGAAAATTGCGCCAGAGCTCCGCGACGTCGCTTGCTTTATCCCAGCATCGGATCGCGTTACCTGGCTCCTCTCTCCTGCATTTCTCTCTCGAGATCGTTTTGAGATGAGACCTTTCTATACGACGACTCGAATTCGAAGAAGGCTTTGGACGGATCTCGTGCTGAAGAATATATTTATTCGAAGCGCATCAAAGGATTCCGATCTCTTGAAACGCAACTCTATTATATTCCCGAGAGAAGAAACAATGTTTCCCAGAATTTAGAGGACTTTCGGAGAATAAAACGGATTCTCATTTTTTTTTCTTTCGGGGCAAATAGAATAAAAACGGCTTTATATTAAAAAAAAAATAAAAAAATTGCTGGTTCTGTCGGGCTGATACAAAAGACAGAACGCGAGCGATCTCGCCAGGCTTTTGGCCGGTCGATATCAGGTGTGCTTCCACTATATATACGCTTACAATATTATTACGTACGGATTCTACGCGAAGTTTCCCCGAGGCGGCGAGGACCAGAAATTCCAAGTTTCAAGAGGCAGGAGGCCGTCATGTACGAAGGGGAATGAATTTTCGGCCGGCGAGGAACAAAAAGCGTCACGACGAGAAAGAAATATTCAAACTCATATTAAAATATTCAACGGGAATATCGAGTAATAAAGAGTAAAATTAAATTCGTTTTTCCAGTCGACGGGAGAACAAAATAACGTTTTCCGGCGAGTCCGTGAATGAATACGCATTCAGTGGAAAATTCAATTTACCTGTCAAACTTTCGCTTATTTTACTTTACTGTGGCAAGATTTCAAAACAATACAGCAGTTGTTCGTATTCATTCTTGAATAAGTCTCGTTTTTAGAATTGGGACGTTGCGCATTGTCCCTTGAGAATTTTCACTCTCGGATCGCACCTGCTGAGGAAAGTTTTCACCGCGCAATTTCCATTTTTTCGCATTTTCGTGACGAGTTGCTCGGTAAGAAATGCATTTGCTGTGATGTTAAATTCAAGTATTTTTAGTCCCTTTTCAAAAATATGCTCACTGTGGAACGTTTAATTAACGTGCTCTGAATCCTGGCTTTCCGCCCTGCCTCCGTCACCTTCGTCAAACTACGGAAGTTAATTTCGATGTTAACGTTGCGCTGTCGTGTCCAGTGTGGAAGATGGACGAGGCTGAAACGCATCAGAACGAGAGAGAAAGAGAAACTCGGTACAGGCCGCGCACTGGAATTATTTCGCATTTCGAGAGAAGGGAGCCTGGAGAGAGGATTTTCCAGGATTTGCCGGAGATTTTTGCGACTTAAAAAGAAAAGAAAAAACAGCACCGAATAAAAAAGAACGATTCGAGAAAACTTTTTCTCCGTCTTAGCCCCGTGTCTTCTTTTTCTCTCCCTCTTCTCGCACTTTTTCAACTATTTTTCTTGTGCAGACCTCAGTTATTTGTTCATGATAAGCCGCGAGCTCTGTCTTTCCTGAAAAAACTCTCAGCAGTTCCCAACTCTCTTTCCCAGTTGAGTTAACGGTGGAAAATATATACGGACGATTCTATACACAGACTTCAGCGTGTATATAATTAAAAAGAAATTCCGCGAGTCAACTGTTTTTCCATGCACTGATGCTTTATTCCTCTCATGAAAATTTTTTATGGGATAAATAAAATACGATAATTAATATCCCTCATAAAAATTTTGTGTAATGAGAAAAAAGTAATATGGCAAAAGTTATATCCTGCTATATTAAAAAAGACACGAGACCTCTAATCAATTAATCGAAATAGAGCGCATTAACTTTTGGTTAATCTCTACTCATAAAAAAAATTCAACGTGCGATGCTTTGGAAATAATGACCTTCATATTTGAATCATTCATTTCGTCTTGTAAAAATTTTCATAAATTACCTATTATGAAGTCGATATCGTGTCGAGAACACGAAAAGATATCGTCGCTCGAAATATGGAAATTTTCCTATTTTCGATTCTCGAAAAATCAGGCTGGAGATTCTCGAACAAGCTAAATTTTCTCAGCTCATGTTAAAAAAAACTTGCAATACAATGTTCTATTATTTATATCACTGAGAAAAAATCTTGATTGAATCTACTAAAATTTTGTTGATTATTGATTCAACCAATATTTTTTATTGAATCAAAAAAATTTTAGTAGATTCAATCAACATTTTTTCTCAGTATATCAAATATACACTGAATAGTTCGAGGATCGTAAACATAAAAAAAAAGAGAAAATTCATCGAGCGTAACAAGAAAAAAAATTCCAAATTTCTGAGAATACCTCGACTATTGTTTATCCATGGTGATTCGTCGAGGTTGAGTGAAAAACCGAACACGGTTATGATTGTTCGGTCTCGCCAAGTAGTTCGTTACCGAAAAATATTTCGTAGAAATAATTCGACAAGTTCAATTGAGTGTCAGTTCCAGTAATTTTCAATCATACGAAAAGTGAATATAGTTTAGTGTTTTTAATTTATAATATCGTTTCAAAGTACTTTTTAAAAAATGTCGGTGCTGATGTATGTCCTATATTAAAAAAGAGATGAAATCTCTAATTATTTAATCGGAATAGAGTGCATTATGCAAAGTTGTATGAAATATGCGCCTAGAAGGACAGCAAAATATCAATTCAAACATATGTCAAAAAAGTGGCCGCGTTGTCGCTCGTTCCTATTGGGATCTGTCAAATGAGCGAAGCTTAAAAAACATGGCAACCATAAAGAGAATCATGATATATAACCATAGATAGTAATGGATGGTAAATACAAGTGCAATTTGTGACTGGGCTGGCATCAATGTCAAAGAATGCAATTTTAGGCTGTGTATAAGCTGCACATATACACTGAGAAAAAAGTTCAGTTGAATCAATTAAACGGACGGTCACGGCGCGAGAGAAATATTTAGTTAATTTAACATGATATTTATTTAATTAAAAAATAATTTTTGTTTCTGTGCCTTTTGTTTAAGACACGGAAATAAATATTTGGTTGAATTTAAAAAATATTATGTTAAATTAATTAAATATTTATTTCGCCCTCCGTGACTGTGCGTTTAGTTGATTCAACCAAATTTTTTTCTCAGTGTATATGAAAATATGGTAAAATTATAGTGGAGTCAGCGAAGTGACATCGACAGTCCTGTCAGTTTCAACCTCTCTAACTGCTTGTTTTATGTATTCTTTCAATCTCTCACATTGTACCTCATGTTTATTTGCTTTTTCTGTCGAGTAAACATCACTGATTCTATTTTTACTAATAATTGAATAACTCTTTATTATAAATATCGCAGAATACGTATAATTATACTCTTAAATAATTTGCTCTAAGTATAGTTCGTTTTTTTTTTGCTACCAGATGTCATATCGCCATTCAACAGATCCCAATATTAAAAAATTCATGAGGCCTCTAATCGATTCATCGGAATATAGAGCGCGCATTATGCGAAGTTATATGAAGTGTGCGCCTGGAAGAACAGAAAAATATCGATGAAAAACTGTCAGAAACGAATAAGTGGCTGCCTTGCTGCTCGTTAATTTAAAAAAAAAAGTAATGAATAATCATGAAGTACGACTCAATCATACGCTCAATTTGTATAAGTATAGATAGTTAAAAAAATTGTTCAATAGTCTATGGCAAATATACGTTTTAAAATTTTGAATTTGCATGATTATACATGCAGACATGTTCATTTCCAAGTTTCCAAATGGGAAATTTCCGAAATCTGCAGGAAGAAACTCGAGTAAAATGTGTACACTGTTTCTGGCATTTCTCCCGAAGTGGTTACGAAAGTAACGAGCAATCTTCCATACGAGTCTACGAAATAACTTCAGACATTGTTGCCTATGAATCAGCTTGGAATAACTCGTGGACCTTAATCTAATGGTCTTTTCGGAGATAAGAAAACTTAAACGAGTAATTAACAGCCGGGAGCATTTCTGAAAGTATGCACTGCGAGAGCCAGAGAAAAAAATGTAAAACTAAGAACACGGTCCTCGAACGTTCACAAGATTTTTTCATCAAAGCTTCCAGTAAAATATTTCACGAGCAAAAAAATGTACAACTCTTACTGCGTACTGACTTCATTAAAATTCATATTCTGGCTCGAAATGGAATAAAATTTACATCAATATATATAAATGGAAAATGGGTCGACGCAAAAGATTTGCAATCAAGACTATTTATTAAAGTTGCGACGCAATAGTTTATATGTTTGTTTGGAAGGAATCTGCGCATAACTGAAATTTCCTCTCGGGAAAAGGGTCCTTTTGATTTATCATTACGCGCGGAGAACGCTATTAAACCGTTGAATGATGCTCGGTCACGATTGCAGTTTAGAACTACGAACGAGCAATAACATTAACAATGTTATCAGTTCGCGATGAAGTGCTTTCGCGAATCGATAACATTGCCGCAGAGCGACGAGGATGCCGACAATAAATATTGTAAGCGCGTACTTCGCAACGTGCCTGTTTTAATAAAGAGCGTGACGCATGCGTCAATTGTTCCAAGCCTGGATCCAGAGACCAAAAGACGAATCCTCCGAATCCAAAAATGAAGAAAAACTTTGAATTTTCTACTCTTTTTTCAATTTAGTTCCTCAATATATATGAATGCAGAAAAAAGTTTTAGTCGCACGTTTGACGTTGTTGCGGACAAAAGAATCTCTGTCGAGCCCGCGATTAAGCTTTCGAGCTCACAGGAAAAAAGCTTCGCGAGGTTATTCTCGTACAATATGTATCTAAGACTTTGAGGTACGAGTATAATACCGAGATTCCGGAAGTTTTTAAAAATCCCTTGACGGTGGAACTTTTTCAAGACTCGAGCAGAACGCCCGTGCTTTTAATTTCAATATTCTGGCCACGAAGGACCGTTCAGTGACGTCCATGAGGGTCGTCCAATCTTTTCCCATTGCAAAACGACAAATTGTACAGAATAAAACTCTTGAACTTTTATTACAACGTCAAATACACACGTGTCACGAATTTAACAATATATGTTTCTCGTTTGACGTTTTACGACTCGGCATCCGACCGACGCGAACATATATAAATTTTTTTTCATGCGCAGACAGAGATTTTACAGGTTACAATCGTAAATATCGAACCCCGTATCCAATATCATCCGAGAAAATTCTTTCTCATCGCTATCCAATAAGATGTTTGAAAATTATTCGAGTGACCTTTCGTTGGGAACAAAAAAGTTATACAGTGAAGTCAGGTCATTATATAATTTTTCGAAGAACCATATTCTGTTTTTACAAGAGAAAAGTTTTCTTCGAACAACGCTTTTGCGTAAGATAAAATACTATCTCGAATAATACTTTAAAATCATTTTCTTTAAAATTTGTATTTTTAAGCATTTTGGTAAAATTTTGAAAAACGAAATTGTCTTAAAAATTTAATCTGATGATTTTATCTTTATTGGTATGCGAAAAAATATTTGGATGTGCTAAAATCATGCTTTCTTAATGGGTTTTAAGCGATACGATGCACGAGACATTTGAAAATGATAAAATTGTTTTTTCTTAATGAGTTTTTGAACGAACAAATTTTTGTAAAACTTTGAAAAAAGAAATTATCTTAAAAAAATTATCTGATGATTTTTTATCTTTATTGGTATGCGAAAAAAAATTTGAATGTACTAAAATCGTGCTTTCTTAATGGGTTTTAAGCGATATACGGCGCACGAGACATTTGAAAATGATGAAATCGTGTTTCCTTAATGAGTTTTTGAACGAAAAAATTTCCCAGAATTTATATAACGATTTTATTTTCACAACAAAAAACTTCTTGAAGGACAATAAGTTTCTTAATCAATTTTGAAATATTACGATTTTTCGAGATACATATTGTCCGAGAAAATGAATTTTTCTTGTGGGTCGAGTATTGTGATCGTAATAAAAAAAAGATACTTCTGGCCACTCATATACCAATCAGGCGACTTGTATTATATCGATTCTGTACTTACGAGCTTACGGGCTTGAATGGCAGGATCAACGAGATCCACGGGGTCGGCCTGACTTTCGTCCATTTTCCTCGAAGAATATTCTCCCTCGAGAAAATCGTAAACCATTTTCCCTGCTTTTATCTCTTATCGCACCCCTTGCCGTAATTTTCACTTTTTCGTTGCTCAAAATACAACTCAATTGCCTGATAAACGAGAGATGAAAAATTTTAATCAATCGTGAAAAAGTTGTTCTCGATCCCTTGCCTCTCGCGTTCATCAATTTATATTTTTGTTTTTTTTTCACGATAAAATATAATGTTATCATTTTCTAAACTCGCAACGGTGCTATCCCGTTGATGGACATTTGAGAAAGGAGATTTTGGTGAAAGGCCAAGCAGAGGAAAGCTGCGTGGGAGAAATTTCGCTTTGGATTAATAGATCGAAGTTTCGATGTCACGTACAGCTATAACGGGAAACTCGCCGGGGGAACGTTAACGTTTCAGCAACTAATCTACACAGCCGTCGATCCTGCAACACGCTTGGGATTTTGTTCCAAACTCTGCCCCTCGTGTTTATACATTATTAAAAAAACTCCTAGTCCTCCGGACCTGCGAGATCTTTTTCCCGAGATTACGAGAATGAACTGATTAACGAAAAAAGATATTCGCTAAAAAGTTTCGCGATCCGTGATTTAGCACCGACCTTATCTCGGTAATAAATTGAAAAAGATCGATAGCCCGTTGAAAAGTGTTTATAGGAATAAATTTTACTGCTCGCTCGGTGGATATAAGTTCAGCGTGGAAATTCATTTTGTTTTTCAAGGCTCGGAAAATAAATTGAGGAAGGAAGATGAGGCCAAGAAAGTTTCGCAGGAAAGAGTGTGAAATAGTGGGGGGGGGGGGAATCTGCATATAATGATTGCAGCAAGATGCTGCTGACGACGAGAGTTTTTCGCAAAATGGAGAATAAAACGAAACGCGACATATATATAATTGGAAGAAGTTTGTGTGAAAACGAAAACCCACGCGACCCTGTACTTGGTAATACCGCGAGCGTAATTATCACGAGATTGAACGGGACATATTGTGTACAGAGGGATTTTAATTTTGTTAGCTCGCAGCGAGGGTCAAAGCGAAGAGAAAATACGTTTTCGAAGGAGCCGCGTTTATTTTAATTAAAGCGTAATTCGCTTTGCAGTTGATGCGACAGAGCACAATTGTCTCGTGACCGCCTACTGGGCGACTGGCGCTTTGATCCTTCCTAGACGATTTTCAGCTCCTACACTTCGGTAACTTCGATGCCTACGTAAAACGTTTTTTTTTTCACCTAACGAACTTCTTCTTTTGTTTATTGTACGCGAGCACGCGTCTCGAGCGCCGTTTACGTGTCGCAGCAAAAACAGCAACACGCACGTCAAATTTCGATCAGTCCTCACACAAATACACGCCCCACAAAATAATATTACCAAACAACAATTTCCTCCCAATAATAAGAAAATTGTAAAATCGATAATTGAAAAATAGAAAACAAATATTTCGTATCAGGTATAAAATAAAAATATCGTTTTAGATAAATTCACTTTCGTTAATATCTTTTTAAGTGCCTCATTGTTTCGACACTATTCACTTTCGTTAATTTCTTTTTAAGTGCTTCAATGTTTCGACACGATTGACTGAGCGTCGGAAAAAACGCCGCGTCACGTGATGTCAACACACCGATGATAAACAAACACCGAATTCCTGACGGCTCATCGATTGTTTGCCGAAAATTCGTTGGTCGCGCAGCCGAAAAATTCGAGAGGCAAGGGCGAGAGACAAAAGCGGCGTGAAAACAAAAAATTTTGCCGACGTTTCTTGCCGGTGAAAAAAAAAAGATCGAGAGCTTTTTTCACGATTGAGCGAACGAAAGAGTGAGACGGAGCGAGACGAGGTACAAATCGAAGCCTGCTTACTCCCTCTTCTCGTTCTGTCTCACTTTGGAGTGCTGTCGGGATACACAGGACACCGGCTCGGCGCTATCTCGTGTGACCCGCGCCGCTTCGTCGCTTTTCGTCGCTCTTCGTGCTCCCCCGTTTAACTTGTAACGTTACCGAGACCGGGAATCCCGGAGGGAGGCGATATACCAGAAAACGAGAGGATAATTGCCTGCACCGCAAACCCATATACGCTACGTATCGTTTTTTTTTTCGTGTCCCTTTTTCACTCGACTCCGTCAAAATCCCCGTCAGCCTCGAATCAGCTTTTATTTTTATTAAAAAAAAAACATAAAAATTTTTCTTTTTTCGCGGAAACAGGTTTAAAAGTTCTATTTATACATAAAAAGAAGCCTGTACAAATTTGAGCTCTTTATAAAAATATTAACAGTGGGCGTAACGCACTTTTCGATTTTCGATAAGATTAATATGAGAACATTTTTTCGGTCAGATTTTTGTAACTACCTGACGATAAATTAGACATACAAGTCCTAGCATATTTTTGTAGGAAATTGAACGCTCTACAAAAAAGTTCTCTTGAAAATTTTTCGTTTATCTCATCATTTCAAAGATATTTGAGGTCAAAGTTGGAAAAATTGAAAAAATCATTATTTTTTAATCATAAATCACTAAGTAGAGAGCAGAATAAAATGGGCAATACATTTTTTATAGGAAATTGACTGATCTTCAAAAATGGTCTCTTGTATTTAGTCGATTAGATGAAGCGTTAAAAGGAGGTATTATCGTTTCTCACATGAAAATGGGTTTAGAAGATAAAGGGGTAAAGATGAAGATAAAGGGATTATTTACAGTAATAACCCCTGTTAGAATTCACAAAATAAAAAAAATTTTTTTATCGATTTTAAGAGCATATTTGATCGCAAAATTTTCCGTAGATAATAAAAATGGTAATTATTAGGAGTGTAATCCCAGAATACATATTAAACCATCGAAAAATTGGAATTTTGATTAGATTTTTAATTACCGCGAGGGCGCAAAGCGCCCGAGCCACTATAACCTGCTAGTTATTTAGAAAATGATCCCACGCTGAAGATTTTTTCCCATTCTGTCGAACTTTTATCTCTTAAAGGTAAATTATTAGTTATTTTGAAAATAGTAATGAGTATAGTGCGTTTATTTTTAAATTAATGAAAAATTTTTGTATCAAATTTTTGAGACTTTTATGAATTCTTTTATAAATGAATTTTTTCATAATCAAAAATAAAAAATAATTTATTCTGATGAAGAATTTATTTTTTATATGTATATTTAAAATGCATTGAAATAATGTATTGAAAAAATAAGTATATAGTTGAATGGAATGGTTGATTCTCGCGAGCAAAGCGAACAGTCGTGTCCTATAATTTACTAATGAAATTCTAGATCCCTGAACAAGTAAACATCACCAAAAAGTACAAATAAACACGGGGTCTGAAGTTGTGATTAAAGAGAATTGAAATGAAGTCGAGCTAAATGCTGCGAACGTCGTTGCGAAAGGATTGGAACCGTTCCAGCGAGTGTTCCAGCGAGTGTCTCCGGCGTCTGGTGATGCCTCGCCGAGTCGCACGCTGGCAAAGGAGAAGTAATTTCACATGCTCGAGGTGTGCTTCATCCCTGCAGGCTCTTGCAAACGTTGCAAATTATTAACTAACATTACAGAAGTATCGGGCTATCGTCGTTGGGATCCTTCTGAAATTGGATAGTAACGACCGCGACTCCTTCAGAGATAAATATGAGATATTTAGTTATACCACGAGCCGAAGCGTATATATATATATATATATATATATATATATATATATATATATATATATATATGTTTTTCAAGATAACTCCACGACGAGTTACGAGCAATATTTTCTCTAGAAATTTTCCGCAACGCGCCTCGTGTCGAATCTGCGCCACGTCTGACCGGAAAATTTGCTTTTCAGCATAAAATCGAGTCTCCCCCGACTAAAGTAAACGTCCCGAAAGTTTGACGATATACACCCTACGTGAGTATATAATCATCGAAGAGCTTGAATATGTAGCAGCAAAAATAGTGAAAAACATTTATAGCATTATAATGAAATTTGCATTTATAAAAAACATACAAATAAAACAAATTTTGGTAAATCGTGCCGGAATTTTTGAAAAAATATAGAACATTTTCATTTTAATATTATAATATATCAATCATTCCACTATAATTTCAATAACCTACATATTGATTTCTTTTGTTTTATAACTTGTTCAAAAATTCATAATGAATGTCAAGTAATAAATTTGGACGTTTATTAAAGTACATTCTTTCTTCGAATATATACAAAAAAAAATAAAAATGAAGCTGGTAGATGTTCAAGTATGTCGAGACGCTTATCTCATTTTTACTCCCCCTTAAATGAATTTTCTGATGCCCACGAGCGCAGTTTATCGCGATGAGGATAAAGGTGCGTCGTATAAAGCAAGACGAAGAGCGAGCGATTTTTCTTTTCCAGACACAGACGCATGGATCATCGCCCCTTGGGAAAAGATTCGTTGCAATATATGCAGAGTGCGTATTTATATACAAGATGTGATCCGATGTGCAGCGTTGCCCCATAAGCGGAAAGCAACGCGATGGATCCGAACACAGGACTCTCGAACGGGAGAATTCAAGCTCGCGTGCATCAGGCGTGACGTCACGGCTGACCTAGTACTGGGCACTACTACTGAATCTTCCCGGAGCATTTGTAAAGCATTTATTTCGCAACGCGGCACATACTTTTTAACGCGCCCGCATCCTCATTTTTTCCATTTTATCTTTCTTTTTCCTCATAAAAATTCTTGTTTTTTTCACAAAATAGATTTTTTCCCCCCAGCAATTTCGACAATCGACGCAAGGGCACCTGCGAACAAAAGTTATCGCTGGCTTTTGTCAAGTTAACGCGTTATGTGGAAGAAAAATGTGTATATATATATGTACATATACATTTACATGCACGTACATGAGTATATAATAAATAAGCAGTATATATATATGACATAAATAGCTGATGTATATTGATTATATATATGTATAGATAAATATGAATGCGTATATATATATTTATATATATATACATATATTGTAAACGAATTGAATGCTGGGTCGCTGTTACGTTCCTACATCCGTACTTATAAAATACTAAAATCACATAAAATCATAAGAAAGGAAATACGAGATACCTAATTAAAAATACAGTAGGTCCGAC
>JAPYYW010003096.1:0-23231 GCA_030522545.1 Cremastinae sp. A BG-2022a
ATAATTATTATTTTCGTTATCTACGGAAAATTTCTGATCGAATAGGCTCTTAAAATTAAATTTTTAAAATTTCAAAAAATTTGGTGAGTCACACTGGGTATCGTGGACCCATGAAAAATTTTGACGCACGTCAAATTTTTTTCTAATGAGTAGAGATTTGCCAAAAGTCAATGCGCTCCGCATAATACACGCTCTATTCCGATGAATCGATTAGAGGCCTCATGTCTTTTTTAACATATATATAAAATGAGCCATTTTAGACAGAACGTCCTGTAGAAAAGTATACAAAGTGCGTAAAGACTGTCAGGTACGTGTGTGTGTGTGCATAATTATTTTCCCAAAAAAAAAATAATGTTCGTGTATTTTTTAGAATTTATTTAGAATTATTTAGAATTTTTATTTACTATAAAATGAACCATTTTATACGGAACGTCCTGTAGAAAAGTATACAAAGCGCGTAAAGACTGTCAGGTACGTGTGTGTGTGCATTATTATCTTCCCAAAAAAATAATGTTTGTATATTTTTTAGAATTTTTTAGAATTTTTATTTACTATAAAATGAGCCATTTTAGACGGAACGTCCTGTTGAAAAGTACACAAAGCACTTAAAGACTGCCAGGTGTGTGTGTGTGTGTGTGTGTGTGCATTTCGGACAACCCGGTTGGGGTTATTCGGGCTTTTTCACCTGTCACGCGTCGCTCTGACGAGGGCGACTCTCCGGGAGAAGAATTTTCTTCTCCGTCCCTTCACTTGCGAGCTCCGAGCACACCTGCATTTCTGTTTCAATAGATTTTTCCCAATAGTTTTCCCTTCCTCCCTCGCTCTCCAATTTTCTCCGGTCCGGACGTGCTTTTTATCGTCGTTATTTTCCATTTTACGAGACACGATCGTCCAAGAAACTTTACCGGGACTGAGAATGAAGTTTTTTTTTCGAACGAGAGAGAAAAATACACCGAGCGTCGAAAATAAGACGTAACCTATCGTCGGAATATCGCCAAACTTGGAGTCGAGTTACGGAGCGGTGAAAAAAAAGGAGCGCTTAGACGAGAGCGAAAGAATCATTCGGTCGTATAATAAACTTCAATGGCGGACGATTCACGCAATCGCTTACTCTCGATTTTACAAACGCGAGTCGTCTTTTTTCCGTGTCTATAAAATATGTGTATATGTGTGTACATCTCGACGCTCCTCTCGTCTTGTTTCATCGTCATGAAAAACTCGTTGGTCCGAGATTCCGAGAGCCGAGCGAGAACGGGGCTACGCGGCGGGACAAACTGAAGAGAGACGGAGGAGGACGAGTCATCCGGTGTGTACGGAGAACGCGAGGAAGCCATCGAGAATGAACGGAGAACGGAAAATATACGCACGTTTTTTGCACGTTAACGCAAAACAACGAAAAAGCCATTAAATCGATTTTCAAAGTCAAACTGAGTCGCGCTTATCACCGTATTACATCTCAATTATTGTTTATAGAAATAACGATAATGTGTTTTTGTCTAAAACAACGAAAATCGTCGCACGCGATGCTCCGAAGTTCAGGCAGATTAGTCGTTTGTGTGTCGCTGCGTCGAAGCGAGTCGCGATAGACAAAAAGAAGAAAACACACTCACCTGCGAGAACGTCGAGAATCCGCATGTTTGCTCTTCTCGCCGGATCTCCGTTGAAAGGTTTACAAAAATCCTCCCAACGGGGAATGAGAAATCCCGCGAGCTCGCCTCACCGTCCTTCTCGTTAATTCCAGACACTGCGTATGAATTTTACACGATAAAACGAGCAAAAACCGCGCACTGACGCGCACACGTGTTGAAAATAAAAAAAGAAAAACAAGAATCGATCGAAGAGATCTACGAGGAGGGAAACATAGCGGGTATACGAGGAGCGAAAACCACCGGCGCGTCCCAACGCGGCAAAAATAATACGATTTCGGTCTTGCTCCGATTGAAAGATGCGCGACTGTTTTCGCCTCGCGGGCGATTTATTTAGCGAAGCACAATCTCAATTGTAACTGGGATGAAAACTGCGATGAGTCAAACCGTGTCTTCTCGTTGTTTTTCCTTTTCGGGATTTTCCTCGATTGTTCACGCGCACACGACTCGCACGGTGGAGTACACGGAACTAGAGTCGACGCGAGACTGCCCGACTGTGTGCGGTTCTCGGCGAGCGCGGTGTCGCCCCCCACCGCTGCCGCTTATGTTTTCGAAGCCTCAGCGGTACGGTATTATACGCGGTTCTGCGTTTGCGAGAGCTCGCTCTTTCTCGTCCCTTTCCTTCGCTCCACCTTCGTCTACCTCCACGCGCCTTTTTTCTCATCTTTCACAGCGCGATCGTTCCGTTCGCTCTCTACTCGTCTTTCTCACGTCTCTCGTAGAGTTTTGCGGGTGCATAAACCTTTCTCCGTCTCTCTCTCTCTCTCTCGTCTTTATTGTTTCACGGTGTACGAGCGCTCGCGAGAGACGCGCGAACGCGGAGTATACACAAAACTCACCGGTGTTTCCGTGTCGACTCCGCCAGGTGCGTCGCGATCGGAGCCATCGCTCCTTTGCTCTTGCTCGCCTCATTTTCTCTCTTTTCTCTTAATTCGTCCATCTCTCTTCCTCTTCGCTACCAACCACGCGCTCTTCGCAGTCGGGAAATTGCCACGGAAACGGAAAACGATTCGAAAACTTTTGTAATTTTGAATTCTCCGATACTGAACTTCTATTCCTTTTTTTATCCGCTCCGTACTTTTCAACTCGTCTAAAAGCAGCAGTTTAAAATCACCCAAGGTCAAATATTCGCAGATCGATTTTCGTTAAAAATATATGTTTGATGGTATTTTTAAAACAATTTAAGCAGTAGCGCTTTCGATAATAGAAGTTCATATTGTTAATATTATCTCGTAGATTACAGAAAAATGCAGGCGACGGTGGGCGTTAGTCGCCCGGAGTCAACAGACTCTCGTACGTGCTGTTGAAACGTGTGCGTACGTGCGCCACGCTTTGGAGCAAAAAAATTTACACACACGTGTGAAAATGTATAGGACATCGCACACGACTATTTTAGATAGCGGGCGTCTCGAAAAAGATGGAAAAAAAAATTCCTCTGCCGTGACAATGTCGCATGAGACATTGCCGTGACCAGGATTCGAACCTGGGTTACTACGGCCACAACGTAGGGTCCTAACCACTAGACGATCACGGCTATCAGAGGACTTGAAATCAGACTTTTCTTTTTCACATTTAACCTGATTTTTTAAAACTGGACTCCAAATCATAAATTTATCACAACTTTGTCATCATTTTTTCATTAATCAGTTTATTTTCTTGTTTTTGTTAACATAAAATGAAAAAATGACAATTATTGCATCAATTAAGTAAAAAAAAGACAGAAAAATTATTTTAAAAGTAAAAACATTTTAAATTATGTTTCAAAATGTAATTTTTTAAATTAAATATTTGTATTTAACTATGTTTGCAAAACGCGAATTTGATGAGTCGGAGTAAGACAGGTGTTTTACGAGCGAGATTGTGTTATCGACGTTTACATTTTATTGAGGGATTTACTTGGGGACTTCTTGTATTTTTATGGGCAACAATAAAGTTGTAGACTTATTAAATGTTGTTCTTATCTGACTTTGAGAGTTTGCAGTGGAGGATCTTTTGATATTTTGAGGCTTTGAGGGACATGGTCACGACACCTAGCGATCAATAGTGGAAACTACGTAACCGACTGCTGGATAAAACTTTTCATGTATACATCTTTTTAAATATTTTTTGATAATTAATTTTAATAAATATTAATGATTTATAAAAAATATAAAAACGTTCAATCATTGATTTTTATTTTTTTTTACCCTACATAAGTGATCTACCGACGATAATGATGATTGAAAACAGAAGCTTGCTGTACCATTGACTGTTAAAACAGAAACCTTATTAATCAACAGAAGTTAAAGAGTCGTCTGTTGATAAAAAAAATTTTACAAAATTTTTTATTCCATTTATTTTAAAGATAAGTGAATTAAAAATTTGTTTTGTTTATTGTCCATCATAAAAATATTGTAATTTGCTTTATTTTTTACGATACTAATAAAAAAAGTTAATTATAATAAACAAAAATATAAAAAAATCTCTTCTACCATTATACAGTATTTTACAAGCAATTGAAGCAATATTTTGAAATAAATATCCTTAGCTGGCTGAAGTTTAAATGGCGATTACTTGAAAAATGAATCTTTCTAAATTTTTTATTGGTGTATTTCTACTTGACCCACATTACTGTCGGTCAAGTAGATATTTTTACAGAATTTATTGTGCATCGGTTTCATTAAAATATTTCTATTTTTTCCATGTTTGATAATTTTACTGACTGTTTTTTTTTAGATTTATAATTTTATATTAATATTGGTAAAAATGAAAAATATTGTTAATCTTCTGAATTGTAATTGAAAAAAATGTCTTCGACATTATCAAAATTTAAAAATAAAGTTACAAAATGAGTAATTTCAAACCGAACAATTTTTTTGTTTGAACAGGTTTCGGTTGCCGAGCGACGGCTGTTATTCATTTTGGAAAGCGAACTCGTCTGACAGGGACGTTAAAAAAATTCCATGTGACCAAATTCGATAAAAAAACAAACAAAAATTTTTGATCGATCATGTTTTCTCATTTCTCAAAATCAATCGTGAAAAATTTAGGCCACCGAAAGTATGGCGCTGGTGACGAAAATTTGAAGGTAATCCTCGAAACCCTTGGACGTACTCGCGATGAGAAAAGCACGCAATCAATTTTTTTTCATCTGACAGATAGGTTTTTTCGAAGCTACGAGGGAGGCTGGCAAAGCTTGGTCATCTTTGGTAAAAAATGTCAAGAAACGCGAAATCGTTTCGAGCCATTCTTCAAAGTCAATTTCTAAAAAAAGCGCGCAAAAAAGTCTCTCGAAAAATCGAGTTCTGCCAAACTTTCCCAATCGTTCGCTGGATCTAGAGGTAAGATCTTGAAAAACCTTTTCAACTCTCATTCTTCGGAGTTAAAAGAGAAGTGAAAAAAAAGAAAGAAAGAAAAAACGAAAGAGCCCGTCAAACTTTTCGGCCGGCAATTAAAAGCCCGAAATTAATTGCCTTCGCAGACGTTGATGAAGACGCGAAACGAGGAAAAAGCTCTCGAGCCGAGAAGCAGCGATAATGAGAAAAGAGCGAGTCCGAAAACTTCGTATCGAGGATCGACGATTAATTCATCACTTTTCGAAGTACGTCTCGTGTATTTTTAAAATTAACCCCACTGGAGTCTCGAAGAAACTTGTGCTCACAGATCTTTTGACGAATTTTTCATTTTATACACGTAAATCGCACGATTTTCAGACAAGAGCCGGTTCCATCGTCGAGCTTATCAGTCGACTGCCGGCGATCGCGACAGATTGGACTCGACTGCAAGCGAGACAGCTTGGAAGGACGCGATCCGAAAAATACAGTCCATTTCTAACTACGCAGGTAATATAATTTTTTAATCTTTACCCTTTAATTAAAAATAAGATAAAAATAAATAAATAAGTTTATGAATGAATAAAATTCGTAGACAAGATAGACAATAATATAAAACTCGTAAATCGACGAGATTTTAAGTTTTTTCGCGATGGGCAAGTCGAAATGTGGAAAAAAATCTGGCGAAGTTACACCGAGATGACGATGAATTCCCCTGTCCGCAGGGACGCTGTCCCGTGTCCGGAAATCCGGATTATTTTTCGGGTTCCCATAGTGTCGAATGGTCCCGAAGATTTTCATCGACTTCCTCTCGTCCAGCGAATCTTGGTGTCGCTTCGCCAGACTCGAGCGGAGCTTCCCTGTTATTCGATAAGACTTTTTATCTTCGACCGCGCGAACACGCGTTCGGGGAGAAAATAATTTATTCGCGTGCCGAGAGCAACGCCGCCAAGGAAATTCCATCATCGGACGAAGCGATTCCACCGAGAAGTCGCGAATCCAGGGACGAGAAAAAGATCGAGGACGATCTTCAGGACATTCGACAAATTCGACGTCTCACCTCGATTTTTAAGCGTATCCAGGATTTCCGGAGGCTCTCGATTCCGTGCGAGTACTTTTTCAAGAAAATCGTCCAATTCGCCGCGTCCCTGCTTCGAGTCGGCTGCGAGCACTTCCGGAAGAACGTCCCGACGGAAATGTCTGACATCTTGGATTTTTCGCCAGCTCGACGAAAATTCGACGATTTCGCGCGACCGATCTTAGAATTGTGCGAAACCGTGTCCCCTCCTCGGCTGATAAATTTCTTCGCTAAACTAATCGTCAACCACCAAAGCGATCTATTGGGAATTTGGGAAGGAATAACTCGATTTCCGAGACCGAAAATCTCTGAAATATATTCGAGATCGAATTGCGAGCGCGTTCCTGAATTTTAAATAAAAAATTTTTTCTATGTTTGTCATTGTGTTCGTTGGGAAAAAAGTCCTTTTTGTATATGTTTGAGAAAAAGAAAGAAAGAGAGAAAGAACGGGGGGGTAAACAAGGGAGAAAATATTCCTGAGTCGTGTGTGTCTTTGCTCGCAGGCGTTTGACGCGACGCGCGTGAGCTGCAGCGGCGACTGCGGCGGTGGGAAAAAGAAGGAAGATCCTTGCCACAAGCAGAAAAACGAGGATCCGTGCAAAAAGAAGGAAAAAAAATCAGAGGATCCTTGCAAAAAGAAGGAAAAAAAATCAGAGGATCCTTGCAAAAAGAAGGAAAAAAAATCAGAGGATCCTTTGCAAAAAGAAGGAAATAAAATCGGAGGATTCTTGCAAAAAGAATAATCCCTGTGGTGGAAAATCATCGAAGAATCTTACCGAAAAACCGAAGGGTCCATGCGGATAAAACGTGAAGGCCTCTGAGAACCGAAAAAAATAAAGAAAAATATCGATAAGGGGAAAACGAATGTTTGCAATGCGACAAAATGAGAAAATGAGACTTTTTCTATCCTCGTCGCCAATTTGAGACACGATTAATTATTGCGTCAAATTGTTTAACTCGAGACTCTTCGCGTTAAAAAAAAACTTGTTCGACGATCGATAAGCTATAAAAACGATTGATTTGTCCACGACGAGGATTTTTGGTCCTTCGACGACGATTTTTCGTTTATTCCTTTTACGATAATCACTTCTTTCATGATTTTTTATTATTTTCATAATTAAACTGTATACACTGTAAATAAAGGAGACGTGATGGTTGTAAAATTATATATTTTACTTTTGCAACGATTTTTATTCTCTTGGAAACAGATTAGACTTTACAGATGAATTTTATTTTTCAGTTTCACGTTTTAGATTCAGGAATCTTGAGCCAACCGGAGTTGAAATTCGCGCACGAAGTAAGTTAATTTTTTTAATACTTACTTAAATTGGTGAGTACGAGATGAGAGAAAAAATAGAAAGAATCGTTGCTTCGTCTCCCTTCCGCAAAATGAAATCGCGATAATTTTCAAGATTCTGACGATCGACACACCGAACAGAAGCCAGAACGACGATTACTTTCCTCAGGGTGACGAGTACCAGAGCACGGACTCCGAGTGGTACGAGTCGACGTTGGAAAAGCGAAAAGGGTCGAAGCACCGGGAAAAAGCCCCGAAGCACGAAGAAGACTTTGAAAATTTTACGAGAAATTATTTCGACTGTCGCGAAAACGGAATAAACTCGGGGAACGTGATTCTAGCGAAAAAAATCTCAGACAAGGAGACGATGGAGAGTCTGCAAGCCCTGATCGACAAAGTGGCGGAATTTAAGAAAAAAATTTTCGGGGATCCGTCCGGCGAGAAAGCGACCGAGAAAATCGACAAAGAGAAAAACGATTCGAGCGCCGAGGATCCAAATTCGCGTCGCGATCGCATGGTGATAAGTTCTTTTTTTTCGCAGCCGAGATAAAAGGTTTCGCGTCCCGTTGTTGTGAAAATTGCGGAAGGGAGACGGAACGCTCTCGAAGCTGATGCAAAATAATTGCTAAGGTAGTTGTCATATAAAATGAACATTGATAGATTTTGATAAAAGACTGCATAAACATTATTTTTGACGTCATATGTGAACATATATATTAAATTTTAGGAAATTTTACCGTCCGGAAATCGATATTTATTGACAATAATCATATTTTTCTCTTCTGGAATATAGAAGGTTGATATTTCATAGTAAATATCTTAATTACTTCTGATTTAACGCAGCGTTTAGTGTGCCATGTTATAAAGATGTCGTTAAAAATTTTTAAGATATTTTCTAGAACACCATTTTCACTATAAAATCTAGTCAAAAGAATATCTAAATTCTAAATAAAAAAGTCAAAATATCTTCAATCTATTATGAAAAACTTATTTTTTCAGGGATAGTTCATCATTAAATAATATGATGAACATCGATAAACAATATTGCTTTCAACAATAAATATTCCAACTTTCAGATAGTGAAGTTTCCTAAACCTCTTAAAATTTAATATATAATTGCACAATTATATCAAAGAAAAGGTTTTTGCAAATTTTCAATAAAATCCTAAGAAAACGATTTAATAATAGAGCTACCTTAAATCTTAATGAGAAGCTTCCTAATCGTCGTGAAATTTTTACACAACTTTTTAGAGATGTTACTTAATATATTATGTAAAATTTTTAATAATTTTCCATAATTTCGAACACGACATCCTTAAATCGCGCGATAAACGGCAGGCAGGGAGAATGTCGCTGGGCGATTCGGACTGCGGCGAGGGGGTGCCGGAGCGTCCGCTGAAAGGGCCGTGTCACCCGCCCGATGGCCCGTGCGCGCCGTTGAAAAAGCCCGGCTACCCGGGCAAGCCGCGATCTGCGAAGAAAGACTTCTGCTTCGACTGTCCGCCGAAGAGGCCTTGCACCGTCAACAGATGTCCGCGCGAGAGCGACGGTACGTCCGAGAATTCGGACTGTCGAGTCCAGCAATTGAAATTAAATTATGAATCGCAGGCTGTGACGGATAGCGGAGGCGGGTCGGAAAGCAAAAATGTCTTCGCCCGGCGAGCCGGAAGTCGTTGGCTGCGGGTTCGAGCCCCGGGTCTCGAGACGCCGAGGTTTTTCTCAAAGTACGCTTCCGGCGAGCCCAATAAGTCCCCGGACGTCGTCGATAAGCGCGAAAACGCCGCGCCGAAAATCCTCTACCAGAAGTGTCCGCCATTGCCGAAGTGTCCCAGGTGTCCGGTCTGCCCGGACAAGGCCGCGGACAAGGAGAAAGTTTGCTCGGAGAAGGAGCAACCGGCGAAGAAGAGCAGAGGAATTTGGGACGTCCTGCGCGATTGCACCAGACGAAAGATGTCGACGGACGTCGGGTCGTGGAAGTTTGACGAGAAAAAGCTTCTCGTGAGAAACTTCGGGACGTCCGGGAGAGAAAACGCGAGCTGCTCGTCCGACTCGGATTCTCCGCTGCCGCCCTGGAAGGCGAACAAGTGCAAAACGATCGAGGAAGTTTGCGGCGAGAAGTTGGACAGCAAGATGAAGTCGCTCGAGTCTTATCCGGGCGTGTGCCAGCGAGACCCGAGCCACGAGTGTTACCCAGAAAGAGCGAGGTGCGCGGAGGTCAGAAAACCGGTCGAAAAAAATAAAATGAAGCAGAAAAAGAAATCCAAGAGAAAAAAGTCTCGGGTGAGATCGGAGGACGAGAAAAAATTACCGTACACCGGGGAAAAAATTGATTACTCGAGCATCGAGTGTCAGAAGCCGAAAATGATACCGGACGGACCTTGTCCGCCCCCGGCTTTCCGTCGCGCGAACGATTCGCAAGAAGTCAACATCCCGCTGCCAAAACCTCCGTCCGACCCGGTCGTTCTTTGTCGTTGCAACCCGCCACCCCGACTCCATCCTGGCTGGTGTCCCTGTTACGCTCAGGTCGACAATTCCGAACCCATGCCCAGATCCGATCCCTGTCCAGAACAACCACAACCGTCTCCCGAAGTTCGTATTTATTACTGTCCACCGGTGAAGAAGGACACTTCTTCCGACGAGAAAAAAACCGCTGATCCCAAAAATTAAAAAAATTAAATCGCTTCTAAGTCTATCGATATCTCCAAAATTTTGCCAAAACTTGTCGATCCATCAATATTTTAATGAAGAATGTAATTCACAGTTTTTGTCTGCGATGAGAAATAAAAGCTAATTCTAAAAATTGAAAAATCAAATAAATCGTTATTAATTTATAGCAAATAATGATGAAAATCGGACGATTTACTTCGCGACGAGAAATAAACGCCAATCGTAAAAACTTCATTGATTAATGATTCTTCAAAATTATGTCTGATATGTTGAATGAGCGATATGAGGGATGTAATTCAGAATTTTGGTCGAAATCTCAAGCGGTGAAAATTCGACGGGACGGGTATGGAGGCTTTTGGAAAGAGGCATCGAGAACGATTTTACGAGGGCATAGCTTCTGGCGTAGACGTTATATAGTTTCGCATTGGTCGAACGTGTCACGGGGCAGTCTGGACAGGAAACGGAGGGCGGCGGTGAACGATGATGCGTATACTCGCGAATAGGAAATCGATCTCTACGACCGGAGATCGTTCCAATCATTCGATTCGTTTTCCCATTGCTCTCCCTCTCGCTCGATCGTCCTATCTTTCTCTCACTGTGCTCTACCCCCTTCCATTTTCGATGTAATTACACGACACGCGAATTCTCCCTTTCCAACACTACTCCACAAATAATATCTATATCTTTGCTTTCTTCATACACTGTACTGGTCGTTTCAAAATAAAACTAACATTTTTCATCGTTGAATACATTTTTTCATGTTAGGAAGAAACTAAAAATGCGTATATCAGAATACAAAGAAAGAAAATATAAGAAACGATGATTTTACAAAATCTGTAGAGTTCGATTTAAATCGCGATTAATCCAACCTAAGAGCTTTAACATATCATACATAAAAATATATACATATTTGTGTTTTCGGTGGAAATTGTATAAAATATTTTTGAACAAAATTAAATGCACAGTTGTGGAATGAATAGTTGGTCATACCGGTATCTATAATTTTATACCTAAAAAATAATATTTAATTGCATGCTGAAGAAATTAGCGAACAAAATTATTTATTCGATATCCTACCTCGCAGTTTCACTCGATTCAATTAAATTATGATTTCAATTACTCTACAGAAAAAAAATACATTTTGATTGCATCGTTTAATTGATTGAACAGTTAATTAAACTGTCTATTTCATTATAATAAGTGAACGGATTATTGTGTAACTTCACTGAACTTTGGATTTCTTCATCTATGTTATTCAGGCTTTAAATAAAATTTACGAGTTTATTGGATCGTCAATTAATGTCTTTATCGAATGTCTTATCGAAGTTGTCTTTAAATCATCCCTTGCTTTGAAAATCACAGAAAGTAAATATTAATTAATTTTAATGTCATTGAATTTGAATTATTCTTTGTATCAACAAAGTTATTTTTAAAAAAATATTCTTAATTGTACTGAAAGGCAAATTTAAAAATATATTATGCATTCCTAAGATTTTAAATTACGTTCTGAAATTTTACTTTCCAATGCGTTTAAAAGATAACAAGTATAAGTTCACAAACGGTAGATTACGAGGATCCACTTTTTCGCAACGAGAAAATGATTCAAAACTGCAGAAATGGTAAATATAACCGAGCGGTAAAAGTTTAAGAAATGCTTTGCTAATTTTTTTTTTATTTTCAGGAAGAAAATAGTTGGATTCTGAAGGGTCCAGTACGGCGTACATCGGTTGTAGAGAAACGTGTATATACACGAGGACGGTGACGCGGTGTATAAATTGAAGGGGAAAGAGGAGAGAATGGTTGCTCATGAAATTGGCATCGAGGAGCGCTTCGTTATAATAATAGAGACATTTATATACGGGACAAAATTCAGGGGTTGGTCGAGTGAAAGAGAGGAAAGTAGGAGAGGAGAAAGCAGGGGGAGTCGGGTCGGAGCGGAGGAGAGGATTGGTCGCGCGGTACGAACGAGTGGAGAAAAGCGATCGTCGAAGGCTAACCAGGATACGAATAAGGGCTGTTATCATTTTATTATTGCGTCGATACGGACATGCCATTCGTCGCTTCTTTTCAGCTGTACTCCCATTCCCATCGAGCAATAAACACGAAGGAGGAAACGCTTTGCTTTCACCTCAGCATGGAATTGTCCGCTTCCGTTTCGTCGTCGACTCTCGCGCTTGTGCGTGCGAGTCCTCGTCATTTCGTATAACGAATCTTTATTACAATTATATTCCTCGTTACGATTATATACTCCCGTCGTATTTTCGGTCTCGGTCGCGTTCGTCACGTGCCCCGGACGAAAATATTATTTCTCTTTTAATGAGTCCTTATATATATTTTCGCCGACGCTGTTATTGGCCACCGTTGTCAGTCTCGCTCTGGTTTTTCGTTCATTATTATCCCGGCGAATATAGGGCCGGGACATCGACGGATAGAGCGAAATAAGCGATAAATAATAATTTTTCACTGTTCATTCTTTTCTCGGGACTCGATCGGTGTGAATCGCGCGTAAGTGACGTTTCGATTCGAGGCTCCAAGACGAGATTTTGCGGTTCGAGGGCAAAAATATAAGGAGTATGCCGCACACTCGTTCGACTGTATAACCACAGAGTGACTTTTTTCCCCCCCCTCTTCAACCTCACCCACCCCTCATCCCTCTCTGTCTCGCTCCCTCGCTTTCCATCCAGTCTCGATTTGCCGGAGCTCTCGAGAAGCAACTAGATGGAAATGAGCGGGATGGATAAACTTTGAAGCGACTGTCCCATGGGCTGATGCATAATTCAAGAATCGTCACCGGCGAGGATATTGCCAATTTGGCGTCGATGAAAATACGATCGTATTTGTCGCAGCAATGCGGCTGACTACACCGCGCGCGCTCGCTCCGTCCTTTCTCCGTCTACGCTCATTTTCCCCTTTCCCTCGACGCGCTCTCGCTCTTTCTCCATCTCTCGGCTCCCTTACAACCAACGGCCCTTCCACGTTGATCGAACCTGATCCTTTCAACCTTTCCTTCCCCATCACTCCCAAAACCGACCATTTTTTTTATCTCCTTCAACATTTTTTCTCATTGAGAGAAAATCACGACTCTGGACTTTTTATCATAGAGACTGACATCAATTGTACCAATTATTTTTAAGCTGAACATTTTTTGTTGTAAAATAAAATATTGTTTTAAATAAATATTATTTTTAATCAGTATAGTAGCATATACTGTACTTTTTCATCCCCTAAAAAATTTCACCATTTGAAACGTTCACACTTTTAATTATAAATTTTGTTTTGTCGTTCAAGAAAGAAATATCCATGGGAGAATTATTTTGCCGTTTTATTATTTAAATAAGACCAAAAAAATGTTTGAAAAAATTTCTAAAAGATTTTTTAAAAGTTTTTGGACACATTTGTACTAAAATTATTCATTATCTTAATGAATTATATTTATAAAGTAGATTGGATTAAATGACAATATTTGGAGAAAAATTGATCGATTTCATGTGAAAAGCCCCATAGGTGTGAACTGTAGACACTGCGATTCCGTCTATCGACTATCGAGGATAACCACGTGACCACGTGTAGATATAACATTGACAGTAAATTTAACACCTTCGATCAGATTGAAGCGATGAGAACGTTCACACGTCCTCGGTAACCAGTCAACCCCGTTAACGTCTATATTCCCTTCGTAATAGTACATTTGCTTACTCTCTCAATCATTTATACGTATTGCATATCTATACGTGATTTTTCATATAAAAATTCAATAAATGAATTATTGTTCTTCAAATATGTATTCTCTTGAATATTTATATATAATTTGGTATCAATGTATGAATTATTTCTTTGGTAACTCGTATATAAAATTAAAAGCTGAATATCATAAGACAAAAGACAATCTTTAATAAATTTTTATTTTAATAAAATTAAAAATTAGTATTTTATAGTGAACGGTTTTATTAAAAAATGTTGTTACTTTTTTCGACGAAAATCACCAAAATTGTTTTTTTGGAATCGATCTAATTTTTCAATTTTCATTTTCAATATTTACGTAAATATTTTCAAACACTTGACTCTGAAGAGCTGTCCGAATTATACCTTAAGAAATGAGAAAGGAAATTTCGCCAACGTCGTCATCCGATTATAGAATTTCGATGAATTATTATTATCATAACGCGATACGTAGAACGAAAGGTTTCGTGATTTCGGCCGGGCGTTGATTCTGATTGATGAGAGATTATCGGAAATCCACCGATTTTACGTGACGCTATTTCTTTCTTTCATCCTTTTTTTTTCACGATTCGCCAGGCTCTCGAGTTCGGGGGATGAAATCTAAGTCGGAATTATGGAGTTTTTCCAGAGTTTCGGCTCGTCGCGTTCCGGCTTTTTCGGACGTGGTACAAAAGGCGATGATCCTGTCTCTCCTTTCTCCGTCGATTTTCTACGGACACGCGGGGGCCCTTCCATCAGTAAACGAGACCGAGAACACACCGAGCGCATGAAATATTTATAACGTAAAGGGCAGCGTCGGCCACCCCCGCGCGCGACCCCTCGCCCATCCGCGGAAGCTCTCGAGGCGCGTCCACCCCACCGATCCATAAAACCAATGAAAAGAATAAATTGGAATCGATTCAATTTGTCAACACGCGCGTAATTATGTTATTATTCCGAGCGGACGTTCCGGCCTGGAGGAAGGAAGCCAAGGGCGCGGGGAGGGAGACCGGGCGGACGAGATAAAGATACGTCGACGAAAAAAGTGCGAGGAGAAAAGAAAATAGTTTTATCGCGCGACCGGGGTAGGGGGTGGCACTCAGAAGTGCCGAGAGACGCCTCGATCATCAATAATCCATAAAAACGGAGCTTTCACAAAGGCTCGCAAGCTCGGCTTGCCCAGGCGAAACGAGAAACGAGCGTTAAGAAATTACGCACACTGTCTCGCCCCCGTGTGTTACGCACCCACGTGCACACGCGAACGCTTTCCTCGAGTGTTCCTTTTCGCCCGGGCGTACATATAATAACGCTTTTTTCCAAACGTCAATCTATATCGTAAGCGGATTACGATTTCATGACGTCGCGTAATGGCCACGAATCGAATTATGATTTGTGCTTTTTTTTTCTCTTCTCGCCTCCACGCACCGTCTTTTTTTTCCCCCGCCGAACACATTATTTCTTTGTGCTCGCATCGGGGACCTTCGCCGAGAATCATTGCTCAACAGCAGCGAGACGCGATTTTTATTCCGCGAAATCGTCCAGAAAAAAGAAATTTTCTCGACTTTTCATCCCCGGAGTCGACGAGTGAATCTCGGCGAGGATTCTCGTGAGCAACGCGGTTATAAATTTCGGTATACAATATCAGCAAAAATCGAGACGATTCTCGCGAAAAAAAAATAAAGTGAAAAAAAAAATGATGGGGCGAGGAGAAAAACGGGGACAGATATATTTTTCCGCTTCTTTCGATTCGCTCGGTCCGAACGGAGAAATGATGCGGGAGATGGGAGGAGACGTTATCGAGTAGAGAAAATGAAGACCGTGAAAAGACGTCGTGTTTCCGGGGGGAGGAAGAAAGTACGACAAGAAAGGGAGAGCGAGGGTTTTCGGGAACGAAGGAAAAAGGACAGCGAGACATCGTCCCCGTATTTGCAAATTTATTCGTCTCTGAAGATCTGTGACTTGGCGACGTCTCTCGCGTTCTTTCCTGCGAGCCTGTCTTCGATCTACGCGCTGAATATCTAAAAGCCGACGAAAGAAGCGGCTCCGAGGGGGTGAGAGGGACCGAAACCGAGCGAGCGGTGTGTGCGTGCGCCATGGCTGCCCGCGGTCGCCTCGTCCAGATTTATTGCACCACCGGATGCGCAAATACGGTAAAACTTCCCGGCTTCCGGTCTGGCAAAAACTGTTCTCGGGCATTCAACGCCCCGCGGGCTATTTTTTTTTCTTCTCCTCTCGTTCGCCGCTCTCCCCCTGTCTCTCGCACCCCTCCCAACGTTTCTAACGGGTAAATTGCCAAATTTGCTTAATTTTTTTTTTTCGTCATCGAAGCAAAATAGTTTTTTACCTTTCGCTGTATATAAACTTTTTTTTATAGCACTCCAATGGTTCAAATTATTTAATTTAAGTGTACATTGTTTATTTTTATTTATTGATATTTAACGCAGCAAGAAGAATATTTTCGATGCTGCAATGTGTAATATACAGTATGTATTATATAATTTATATACGATAAATAAATAAGTATAGATATTAAAATCGTAAACTGTAAGAAAATCATAGTAATAAATTTCACTATAGAGTGACAATTATATATACTGCGACTGCAACTATATATACGTTGTGTAAATCTCTTAAAATTTAATATACTATATTGCACATTATATGAAAAAAGATTTTTTCAAATGTTCAACAAAATTCTAAGAAAACTATTTTTTGATAGAACTGCCTTAATTAACAATATATCAAAATCTAATATTTCTGCAATAAAATTTTCTATGTAATAAACAGAATTAAAAAATATATTTACTTTCATAATAATAATTTTAGTGTGATCGTTACTTTATGGTAAAATTTGACCACATTTTTCTCTCAGCATACTCGTGGAACGACGATTAGAAATTTTTATAGGGTCGTTTGACGTCGGGATCGGATTGAAATTGAGTCCAAAAGAATAAAAATCGTTAAATCTTTGGAACGAAGATTTTTTGGAGCTCGTACAGTCACATATCGTTCATGCATGCAATTTTTCAAGAGCGCTCGACGTTCTGTCCACTCTCGACCGAGATGGGCAGAGCTCGGGTGAGAAGCGTCCAAAATCCGAGGTCTCTGAATACAAACTAACCAACGAGTTAACGGTCGGATTGGAGTCAATATGGCGTTCTGTAACATAGATGGCACTCGATGGCATTGAAAAACAATTGCGAGCCAGTTGCCAATGTATCGAGAGGGTAGCTTTTAAATTTGTCCCGGTCGATCCCCTTGCGAAAATCAGCCTCTTGATTTTTCGAGATCGCAGTCTCGATCGTTGCACGGAGTTGCTCGGGTATAGCGAGGAGTTAACGCGCGTGAGAGAGTCTCGTCGTCGGTCTCCGAGGCGCGAGAAGGACTTCTCGTCTGTCGAGGGTGAAATTTCGAGTGCGCCCTCCATGTTTATACATTGTACGCGCATGTTACCGAGGGACGCGCCCCTCTCGGAAACGTTCATTTCGCAGTCGACTCTCGAACCTCTCGCCCCGTCTATACGTACACCAACAAAGGGCTCAACATTGCGACGAAAATTCGAATAGTTTACAGTATACCGTACGCGAAACAGACTCTAATTGCTCTCAAAGCGACTCTGCCATTTTTCGAACTACAAAAAAAAATAACTCTTCATGCACGGTTTTTATACAATTGGAACTCAAATGAACAGCTCTGTAGAAAAACGAGTTTTAAGTTGGCTCGAATGAAAAAATCACAAGTTATTTTCATCACAATATTAACTCGGATTTTGAATCTTTTTGAAAACTTTAAAAAGTGTAGAAATTAATCTGGTAACACGATTCAATTGTTAACTTTTTATTGGCTGGACACATTGGAGATTTTTCCATTGAAAAGAAAATGGTTGATCGTCTTTTTATATAGTTAATATTCGAGCAGCGTCGACAATGATCTACTTTTTCGTTATCTACGGAAATATTCCGATCTCGATTTATATAGCTCTTGAGATTTAAAAAATTCAAAAAATTTTGTTTCGAAAACTTTCAATGAGTTGTGACTTTTGAAATAATTAAGATATCAACGCAATAACGTTATCACGCAACAAAATCGAATTCAAGATTTGTCAATCGGTTTTTTTTTGGATTTATGATTTTCGTTATCTTACAAAAATGTTTGATGGAATAAATAAGATAAATAAGATAAAATAAATTACTAAAATTTGTTATAAAGAGCAAAAAAAAGTTATCTCTTGAAAAAAAGTTACAATACACTAGAAATCGAAAATTTTCGGCACGTGTACAAAAAGTGTATGGTCAAAGAATGATTTTTATCAAGGATGTACGGTATAAACAATCCCAGCAAAAAGTAAATTCTTGACGTTAAATTCGTAAAACCCAGACTCTGTTTTTTACTAAAAAGTTGCCAATTTTTTAAACATTGGTTTGACTACTAATCTGTAACTTTTATTGAGCATATTTTGAACATAATTTAAACATTTCTTATTGTTTAAACAATTAAATAAAAAATTCTTAGTAAAATATTTTGAAATTACTGTCTATACAAAATGAACACGATTACGAATATATAAAAGAAAAATTCATAAGAATCTCATATTTCTAAATTTGTATATTCAATGCGAATTTATGAATACTCCATATAAGAAACAATGTTTAATTTTTTCATATGCTTGAGAACAAAATACGAAAAATTTATCAAATTATCACATTTTTAAAAATATCGCTCATAAATCCTTAAAATCATCGAATGCGACGAGTATAGAAATGATATCGATGCGTTTGCCAGTTGGATGCGTCCGTGTTCACGCGCGGTCACATAAAAGTGTAATTATCCGTTTTGTGACAGTTCATTGGCTCGCCGCGATAATCCCTTTTGATGATTTAACCTCGTAATTATCGTCCACTTGAGGACGCGCGGGAAATATAAGCGAGAATGGCGGAATGGCGCGAGTGCTCGCGCGACCGTTGGGACGAGCGTTCATCGAACTCGCGCAGCTTCCGGTTCATTCAGCGACCGAGGGATATATATACATATATAGTTTATATATGTATAGAAAATAAACGCGTATATATATGGAGGAAAAATCAACGAAAGGGCGGACCGGTGTGATTTTTCGCTCGATATCAGCGCGGCTCGACGCCCTTCACGTCTCGCTCTCCTCTCCCGAATCCGCCGGGGCTTTCCCTCGGACTGTGATTTTCTGATTAGCGGCGGGTCGACTGGCTGCGGTTAACCGTTGTTAGGTCGCGCCCGATTGGTATGCATGGGCTGGGATTCCAGTCCTGGGACCGGAGAGAGAAATTGAGGGAGAGAGACGCCCGCTCGCGCACCTCAGCCGTCGAATCAACACCGACAAAACAGTTCGCTCCATCGCGAGAAAGCCACCGGGGAATGACGCTGGTGTGCGTGCAGTAAACACGAGCGAGACGACAAGATGACAGCTTTCAACCAATCGCCTCGGTCTTCCGCTCTTGCCCGTGAATATATCGATTCCAACGCGCTCCCTCATCCCCCTCCCGATTCCTCATTATCCCGGAATAAAATAAATTCGCGTCTAGAAACGTCCATTTCATTTTCAACAAACTTATTTTGTTTCATTTTCGTTTCTCTTTTCGAGAAATACTAGTTTTTGTATCATTTCAAACGTTCACAAATTATATTTTGATTCAAAACGAATCAAAATAATATTTGAGGACATGCTAACAGAAATAATCAGAAGTTATGTATTCTAGAATATAGACAAGTTCAAGGATACGTAATTCCTTATATTTTTCCATAGCAGATATGTATATACGTTTTAATATACATTTGGTAAGGTAAACGTCCCAATATAGATGGACATGTCCCCACAGTTGGACAATTTTTGCTGTATTATTTTTAACATTTGAATTATTTTCTCAGTAACTATTGGGACATCCTACATATTCATACGTTCAAGTATTTATCTACTACAAATATTGTCTAAAATTAATACATAAAATGAGTTTTGGATCACTAAAATATTAGACAATAATTTAGAGTTGAAGTTGAAGTAGATTTTTTTGTTTATATCTTTTTTTAAAATAAAGATACAGTATGAAAATCCTTAACTGTCCAACTATTGGGACGTTTACCTTATTGCATTAATATGTTTTTTTGAAATATTTTCTCACACTCTTTTCATCCAAATTTAAGTTTTTTTAGTATATTTTTAGTAGAGAATCGAATCAAACTGCTAATCATGAAGAAACTCATCTTTGTCTTCTTTTTTCTTTCATAATTTTTTGTATATCAGCATAATAATCAAATCTAAATAAAACCAGATTTAAAAAATTAAATTTTAAAAAATAAAGCTAAACATTTTGAAACGTAGAACAAAATTGACAGTCGTAACAGAAAATAGAAAAATCTAATACGAAACAACAAAAAAAGTGAAAAGCGTATAAAATATATATGCGGAGGTATAGTATAAGGGCGCGTGGAGGTACGAGCTGATAGGGACGCTTTTCTATGGAGAGGGGTTGCGTAATGACCCCAACACAGATCGTGAGCAGTGGCTCGCATGAATACGCGAAGGTGAAAGAGAAATAAAGAGAGAGAGAGAGAGACGAAAATCGTACAAGGGACGCTGGAGGGGAGAGGGTTACAGTTTCCCTTGGATAATGGCACTTTGATTACTCCGTGATGCCGTGTGTGTGCGCTCTGTCAAGTGGTGAGCTAAGCCGTAGTTCACGTGAAAAATAATGCCCGAGGGGTGGGCCCCGATGAAACGCGTGTCCGCGTGTAAATGTGTATAAATGTATACTCAATTCTTCGTACATGGCAACTTTTTCTTCGGTCATTTAGGAGCAACCGCACGAACCAAATCCGTTATGGATTTCGTGAAAAATCAGGTACGGATCCTAAATGCTCGCCATCAACTTTTTATCTCACGATTATTCATATATACGTCGACTACACGAACATAATTTTATTTCACGAAAAAAGATATTTTTGAACTGTGGTCATATTTTGGTAATGCTGAGTATTTTTTAATTAATAATAATTAAAAGCACAGTAATTTTGAATACAAAAATAATCAGTATATATTCCTATGAGAATCTTCAGAGTTTCTGATGTTACCACAAATTTTTAAAATTCAGATTAAATAATTGTATTAATAAATAAATCGAAATAATATTATACGGTAATCATTATTTAGGCTCTGAATTTTTGATTGAACCTCATTTGTCAAATTGACAAATAAATACACCTCAAGCGGTCTTTTTCCTATGTTTTTAATTAAAAATTTAAGTGATGTTTTTGGACAATTTTGTAGACAGTTTGAAAAAAGCACGTCTCACCCCAAGATGGCTGACGTTTACCCGACGTGTGTACGTAAACACGGAGCTTATCCTTGTATAAAATTTACGTTCGTGCGCGCACCGTCGTGAACATCGGGTTTCGAAGGAAACATCGCCACGGACACGTGTCGTCACGTGCCCACGAGTGTACGATCAACCTCGATTTAGTGTCTCGACTGATGGGGGGACTCTCAAATGAGCAACACTTCGAATAATAATACTCGGCTCTTATCCTATGTAACGATAATTGACACTGTCTGGTAAATCGTGCACCACGCTCTTACTCCTCCATTCAAAAATTGCCTCGTGATCCTTAAAAAAATAAATTGAAGAGTTGAAACGAACTTCAAGAACGTTCTCGCAAAAAGAAATTAATTAACAGCAAAAAATGCATTCAAAATCTTTCAAAATACTTATTCCAAATACTTGAAAAACTTGAAGTACAATTTGCAATAAAAAATTGTCTCGAAGTCCTAAAGAAAAATTGATCGTGAAAATTCTTATATGAATAAGATAATTTTGAAAATTTTATACTTTGAATTTTTTATTCATAAGTGAAAGGAAAATTAAAATTGTGCATGAAAACAGACACGTCGTTCGAATCGACGGGTGTCTTATTAGCGAGGATAATAAATAATAGAAAAGGACTCTGGAGGATCGATCAATTGACGTGCGATCGAGCCTGTGATTATTCTCGCGATACGCAAAGAGGTTATACTAATTTTTCGCATACACATTTTCTAGCGAGTTAATTATCGTTTTACCACGAGACGAGATTATTCTCTCGTACCTCTGACGCAAATTTTTCATCGAGTCGCCGCTCTTTAACTCTCGACGATGTGTCTCGGAGTCTTATTTTGACTTTTTAGCGAATATTTTCTCTCGCGTCAATTTTAAAAAGGCAAAAAAAAACGAAGAAGAAGTTTACGAGACCGAGTCGGAGATTCGTCATTGGTTGGGAGTGGCTTCTTTATTTGCACGAATTAACACAGGGGCGAAAGAGAGAATGGCGCCGGAACGAATAAAACCGATACTCGAGCACGAATTCAGAATAAATGGGAGTGTATTTGGGGAAATTCTAGTTGTCGAGCAATAGAAGAAGAGATTCGTATAATATAATACGCGCTTCTCTGTTCGCACGTCGGGCGTTATATCGCTTTGAGCCCGCTGCTTGGCGATTCCCATTGTTATCCCCTTGACTCCATTGCGATATTGTCTCTAGCCCGATTCCAAAGTGCAATATAACGAGACGGAGGCCCGCGAGTGTCGCGAGCGTGAAATTCTGTTCGGCAAACAACGTTTCCCGGGCTCCTCGCTCGCTTTTTTCCTCCCCGGGGGGATACGACGTTATTACTGCGTGTTTTATGCCGGAATACCGAGAGAGCACAAAACCTAACGCTCTTCGCTATTTACTTGGCGGAGAATACACGAAAGAGCTTCCGGTTATCCCGAGGTTATGCCTTCGAATATTTCAGAGAAAAATTCCGAATTCGGACAATATCCTCCCCGTGACTCTCGACGGAATTATATTTTATTCCGGCGAGGTCTTCCCGACTTTTGCAAATCTCTCTTTTTTTCTTCCATTTTGACGTATATGGTTTTTCGCGCACGTGCAAGCTTCTCTTTCATCTTTTCCGTCTCGGACGAAATTTTTCACCCCGTGTCTTTACCCTTTGCGAAAAAAGCGGGCGTCCGTCGAATTCCCGATCGCGCGGCGAGAAAACCTCGAGCGAACTAGAACAGAAGAGGGCGCGATTGGTCAGTCATGATATTCATGGCCTGAGACCAACCTGGGGACGTCCGTGACCCGATATCTCGCGGCTTCCCGGCTATTCCATCTGGAATTTGAATATCCCAGATGAAAGAAGGTCCGCGGTGTAAAAAATTTATTCGCTCGCGTTATATTCCGGTTGCACGGCTCGGACGTTTCTTTATGCGTAAAGCACGGAGGATGTACGTAAAAATTGAAAAATTCGCCGTTTCTTCAACTCATACGAAAATTTTACACGTTGGAAAAGAGACTCTCCGGTCCTCTGAACTCCAGTTTTTAAATTGGATTAAAGTTAATTACACTAAAATTACTTAAATTGAAATAACGCTGAAAGTTTTTGGCAAAATTTTATTTTAACGAGCAGCAACGCGGCCGCTTTTTCCGTTTCAACGTGTTTGAATTGATGTTTTACAATTATTCTAAGCGTATACTTCATACAATTT
>JAPYYW010003098.1:0-16480 GCA_030522545.1 Cremastinae sp. A BG-2022a
TTTATAAGTTTTTCACGTAATTTTATTTTAACTTTAAAGTGTTGAAAAAAATGGTGGTACGGTTATTACAATAGAATACAAGTTCGGATTACATGCGTGGGTGGATGAATGACGAAATATTGACATTACAGAGGAAGTGCATGCGGAATTGTGCTATGCCGAGGTTCTATTGTTGAAGTCGATGCTTACGTTCATCGAGGATGAAACATTGGTCAGCTTTGTCAAGGCGGGATTGAAAATTCGTACCGCCTATATTATATACAAGTAAAAATGAAAAAAATATGATTTTTCGTATAATGATTTGAGAATTACATTAATTTTATCGATATCCCTGACTGACGTTTCTCATTTGAATAACCATCGCAATATTCTCAGGGAATGCCTAACGATATTGAAGACAAGAAAGTGGGAAAACGAAATACATAGGATACACTTTGAGAGTGGAATTCGTGCGGGGATTGGCAATTTTAATTTGGTAAATTATTCTTTTCCTCTTCATTCGTATTCCCTGATACATGCATTTATAATTATTGAACTTATTTCAATAGATGGTATCAGTCCTACCGGCACGAACCATAAAACTACTCGAGTTTATCGGCTTTTCCGGTGATAGGGTAATTTATGTTTTCTTTTTGAATATTCATTATTACGGAGGTTCGATGGTTTTTCACGTGCACATTATTTTTTAAAATATTACTTGGGAGTTAGAAAGAAAAAAAAATGTCAGAAAAATACATTTTTCTTTTAACAAGACGTCAAAGAGCGTCAACAAAATTATTCAAGAGATCAAATTGGAAATAATATGGAAATAATTGGAAATAAGATCGAACCTCCTTAAGGTAGTTCTATCGGTACAGTCAAATCAAAAGTTCACATCTCAATTTATCTCTCTACCATGTGATATTTGAGCTTAAATCAATTAAGAAAAGTTGTTGCAGATTGTTCCAAGAGCAATATACTCAAAATTCAAGGTCATCCAAGGTGACCTGTACTTGCTATATACGTATGAAAATTACGAAAAGAAATCTTACCAATTTTTATAAAAAATAAGGGAAGCTTCTTTGAAGTATAATAAAGAGTTATGCTAAATTTTAAGAAGGTTCGTCATCTAGATTTCAATATATTTAAGATTGAAAATTGGAATATTTAACAAGGCTCTTATGGGAGAGCACTGAAAATTGAAGTTTTTAATACTAAATATCTCAATTTTAATGTGGTGAATCCTTTTAAGGTAGTCTATTCAAAAGCTTGTCCTTATGTGTTGATTAAATGTAAAATCATCACTTGAAATTTCTTGCGACAGAATTTATTAAAAAATTAGCATTGTGTTGAAGTGTTTGCAAAATTTAAAAAGTTTTTACCATGTAGTTATTTAGATATTAAATTTTAAAAATTGCTACTTTTAACATAGGCTCTTATGGAAGAATCGAAAAAGCAGCGACTCTCAATGTATAATATCTCGATTTCTAGTTGGTGAAGCTTTGTAAAATTTGACACATATTTTCATATGACATTAAATAAGACCTGTGCAAATTAAAACAAAAATCTGTCTCGACACGGCTTTGCGGTTGTATACTACCTTAAAATTTGATACACATATGTATGCAGGGATGGGCAGAGCTCGATGTTTTTCTGAGAAATGAAAATTTTTCAATAGATAATCTTTATTACCTCTTTATTGATGAAATGAGCATCACCCATTGAAAAATGTTCATTTCTCAGAAAACTATCGAGCTCTGGCCATCCCCTGTATCTATGCCACATGAATGAAGGCTTGTACAAATTTTCAATGAATTCCTAAGAAACCGATAAAACGATAGAACTACCTTAATCGTCGAAATGAGCAAACTCACCTTGAATGGGATTCGGTCGATGTTTGTCTCGGCAGGACTGGGCGTTGAAGGAGTTGCAAGCGGGATACGAGGAAAGACGAGGCCTAAGGCAGATCCTGTGCTCGTTGACCCTGATCTCGTACCATCTGATAGTTTCATTCGTATTGAGCAACAACGACGGTGATCTCGATTGGTGCGAGAAGGCATTGGAGGAAGAATTGGCGCTCTATCCGAACAGCGCCTGGTTCTTATTTTTCAAGGGAAGGCTCGAATTCACGCAAGGAAATATCGAAGAGTGCGTGAGATGGTACACCAAATCCTGGAAGAGTCAGAGTGTCTGGCCACAATTCCATCATTTGTGCTTCTGGGAGCTCATGTGGGCTCACTGCGCCCAGCAGAGATGGGACGATGCTTTTTACTTCGCCAACACCCTCGGAGATAAGTCCTTCTGGTCCCGCACCATCTATTATTATCAGAAAGCTGTCATTCTGATGATGAAGAATCCGGACAAAAAGAGCAAAGAGCACGAGACGATAAACACGCTCATGACACAAGCGCCGACGTTCAAGCAGCGTTTTGCTGGTAAATCATTGCCTATGGAGAAATTCGTGATAAAAAAGACCGAGCGTTACTTCGCTCAGAAGAAAAATCTAGTCCTTCCAATTTACGAGCTCATGTACGTGTGGAATTTGTTCATGATTATTGGAAAACGACAGGATCTCATAATGAGCATATACAAAATGATCGAACAAGCGGAGAGTCAGTTGCAAGCAGGCCCGTGAGTTGCAATATGTCTAAAATTTGTGCTCATTTTTATCAAAAGGTTTTTTATTCGATTAACGAATTGTGTGCTTGCAGTAAAACTGAGTATCACGTGGATAACGAGGCCTTACTTTTACTGATGAAGGGCGCATGTCTGAGACAGATGAAACATCCTCTCCAGGCTGAAGATTGTCTGAGGCAAGTCATCAGCTTGGAAAAACAAATAAAAGATGACACTTATCTTGTTCCTTACGCAACGGTCGAGCTCGCGATGCTCGCCAGAGACGGAGGCGATCAAAAAACCTCGGTCGCTTTCTTGGAGATCGCCAAGTTAGTGATATAATTAATTTTTTTTTGTTTCAACTGGTTGATAATCACGAGTAGCAACCTTGCAGATGTTAATACAAAAGTAGTTCCTCATTGAGGAACCTTGAGCGAGAAAACGCCTCGAATTTCAAACTTTGTACTCTTGCTTTGCAGAAAAAATTATACGGGCTACTCGTTGGAATCCAGACTCCATTTCAAGATACATTCCTCTCTCATGGAAATGAATTCTCAAAAGCCTGACGATGTTGTGGAAAAAGGAACGGAGGTGAAATTTGACGAGGACGATCGGCTCGATGCTCAGGTTGAGAAGTGTTCATTGGGGAACGAAAAGTCGATGTCGAAAAATTCGAACGGTACTCATAGCGGTACTTCGACTCGCAATATCGACGTCACCGTCGGCGGAGTTGAAACCGTTGGGCCTAGTCGTACGAGTTTGTAAAAGGGTTTAATAGGAATTATTCACCAACCTGAATTTAGAATACATTTGTGGATCAACGAATCCACTGTTCCCCTTCAAGTATGAAGATATGGATAAAAAATAAACTCGTAATATTTTCGTTTGTACAATTTTTCTCGAAGAATTCTAAACATGATTTGTTCCGATATAGTGAGAATTGGGTACTAAAGAAAGATATGAAGAACGCGATTGTCAATAATTACAGGCTCTAAATAGACTCGTGATAATTACATGTCATGTGTCTAAACACATTTTTAGCGTTTTTCCAAATTTCTTTCGGGTACGGATACACTTGATTTCTTTATAAATTTCCAACATTATATACCCATATATAATTGTAAATACACTGAGAGTTCTTGAAAAATTGATAAGCCAATATCGTAGGTAAACAACATCATGAGAAAAAGAAAAAGCAATTAGTGGGTCCATAAATAGCATATTATCATAAAAATGTCTATCCAACTTGTGTTGCAAAGAGACGTCTATCGAATTGATGTAACATATGTCATGGAGGCTAGTGGTGGACGAAAACATTTAAATGGGCATTCTGGTATAGATTCTTATGACGTATATGTCATATAGGTACATGTCTTAATATATTTACGTACAAGACACAAGAATGAACAGAAAAAGAAAAACGTGAAATGTATTCCTTTGCTTGCTGGCTGGATGAATTTTTTCAGTGGTTTTTTTTATATGCATTATTTTGTCATACGGTTTTGAAAGAAGTGAGCGAGGATTGATGTTGAGAACAGGGTAAAAAAATTCAATTTGTTTTCAAAACTTCTTTAAACTATGTTTATATTTTTATTGTTATTTTTTCTTATCTTTAGTAAGCCTTGTTGAAACGTATTTAGTTTCTTACGACGCGTAATGTTAAACGTTTCTAAAATTAGAACGTACGTAATTTATTATCCAAGAGCAATGGTGTAAATCAAAGAAAGGAAAAAAACCTTCAAACTGTGTGAACACACGTGAAATTATAAAAAAATGTAGATAATATATATTTTGAAAGATGATATTTAATATTATTTTTTCAAAATTTTATATTTTTTCCGACATGTGGGTCGAAGTGATTTTTTTACGAGTGTGTACGATGAAATTTGAATAATGAATTTCATTGTACAATGAATAATTAAATCTTGTAAAAATGATTTTATCAATTTTTGTTATCGATACATATTATAGAAAAAAAGGTTTATACCAAGGTCAGAGATGAATATTGATGAATATGAAATGGGTATCGAACGACCCGAGTGTTTCCTAATTTTCAATGGGATGTAATATAGATGTAATAATTGGAGATGTTTGAATAAAAAATTATCAAAGATTGTCATGTACCCAGATATTACGAAAATAATTGCTTATCCGCTATTGTGGTAAATATTTCCAAGGAAAATCGTCTTATCCGATACCTGATAAGTTTTCGACGTCCAATAATGGGGGAGAAAAATATATTACCATCTGTGGTATAAACTTCAATTTGAAATTTTTTACATTGCCAGTAATAGATACCTTTTTCCTTAAATTTTATCAAAAGTGTGTAATTCGATTTAAAAAATTAAATAAACAAAGTTAATCGTGTGAGGATAAATTTATAAAAAAAATTATGACAAAATAATTTTAGAGCTCCGATTTTGAATATTTTCCACAAGTTTTATGTGTTAGGGATAAATCTTTTGAGGGTTCGCAGATCGCAGAATTTGGCACAGAAACGTGCTTGCGAGACGAACGTGCTTCGAAGTTTATGCAGAAGCTTACTGAAAATGTAGACTAAGAAATCGCAAGAAAGATTATTAGTTTAATTTCGAGTCCAGATGCCTCAAATAATTTTTTATATTAGGCAATTTGAATTTGAAACATTTTTAAAGTGATTTTTTAATAAATTTTTTTAAGGGAATAATATTCTTTCGATTGATACGTGAAGAAGTCGAATCGCGATGATTTGGGGATGAGAAAAATGAGGGAAAAGTGATGGAAAAATCTGATCTCCGGAAGAATTTTTCCAAGACGGACGAGGCGAAAAGCTGGCGGATATTTTCACAGCCTTATCTAGTGGCCTCGGCGAGCTAAAAGTCCGCGTAAAAGCTCAAAACAATGGAGGATCCGGATAGTCGAGTTGGCTTTTTCCATCGCTGCGGTTGGCCAACTTTATCGCTGGTGGAAAGCGTCGTTAAGATTGGAGCTCTTCCTTACCTCGATGCCTTTTATAGAAGCTTCTGCGAGTCTCTAGCCAGCCACGCGCTTCTTTTTTTTTGCTCCACGCAGCGGAGGACCCTCCAGTCTTCCGCATGGATGATAATCTGAAGAACTGCGAAGAATCTGAGAAGAAAAGTTGAATTCTTTCGAGAAAGCGAGACAAAGAGAAAAACGGAGTTTGAGCGAGGGAAAAAGGAGTCGAAGGGATGGAAAACTCGCGAGCTCAACACCCCGGATCTACCGAGTCTTTTTTATTGAAGGCGATAAACATTTTTATGGAGCCCGTGCGAATTACTATCTTTTTTCCTCTCTCTCTTTCTCTCTCTCTCTCGTCCCTGTCTCTTTTTCTTTCTTTTTACAGCCAGTGATTTTGCGGCGAACCTTTTCGGTTCTTGCAATTTCGCCTCTTAGCACCATCCACAGATTTCTCAAAAAAAAAAGGAGGCAGAACGGGGAGCACAGGAAAATCCTCGTGTTCCCGCGTTTGCGGTGTTATTCCTGACGCAAGCACAAAAGCTCACCGCTTTTTCGTCCCTTTCGTCCCAACAGGACTTTGTCTCCGATGTCGTACACAAGCTTTCCAACTTCTATCTTGATCGAAGACGGAAAAAAGCTGATTGTTCCAGTACACTCGGATGTTTTTTTACACTCTCCTTTCTCGAAGCTTTTTTTATTCTTATGGGGGAAAAAATAATAACATTTCTGTTATATTCTTTTAAAGTCTTCGGGACAGAAAAACCGAAAGTCAAGTTCGTTGTTCATCGTGTCTTTTAAGTTTTTTTTTAAATACTTCAATAAGTATAACTTACTGGCAGAAAAGATTTTTTATCTTACTTTATGGTTGAAACAATAGTTTGCTCAATCATGCCCTAGCTTCTAGAGAAAACACTGACGATCCCTGTAAAAAGTAAATTCTTGACGTTAAGTTCGTAAAATCCAGACTCTGGCTTTATGAATTGGCAACTTGAGCATATTTTAAAAACAATTAAAAATTTTTTTATATTCAAGCAATGAAATAAAAAAAAATGTTAGTTTAACATTTTGAAATTACTGTCTATATAAAATGAAGACGACTACGAATTCCAATATTAAAAAAGACATGAGGCCTCCAATCGATTAATTGGAATAGAAAAACAGCAAAATATCAATTCAAATATATCAAGAAGAAAAAAGAGGCCGCGTTTTTGTTTGTACTTCAAAAATAAAAAAAAGAAACTCTAAAAATTTTGCGAATTTCTAGTATTTAACGAAAAAGTCTCGGATGTGGACAAATATACCTGAATAATTTGGGGATCGTAAACATTAAAAAAAAAGAGAGTGTTCCTCGGGCGTAACGAGAAAACAAAAAAATTCCAAATTTACGAGAATATATACGTCGATTTTATGGTTCCATTGTGATGCGTCGAGATCGAGGGAAAAACCGAACGCAGCCTTGTTTTTTCGGATTTTCGACTCAATTTGGAATCCGTACGCCGGTGAAAAGTGTCGGAATAAGACGTGTCGGGTCTTACAAGATAGTTCGTTACCGAAAAATATTTCGTACAAATAATTCGATAAATTCAATTGAGTTTCAGTGCCAGTGTAATTTTCAATCATACGAAAAGTGAATAGTGTTTCGTGTTTCAAATTTATAATATCGTTTCGAAATACTTCGAAAAAATATCGGTGTGAATGAAAGTGCTGTTCAATTGATGCAAATAATTTCGATTCCGCTATTTTATTCTACATAGTATTTTATTTCCGTAACATTAAACGTATGCAGTCTTTTAAATTCGAATGAACAGTTTTTTAATAGCGGTTTTGCTTTGAATTAGATTTTTCATCATAAATTATTAGTCCTATATTTTTTTATTTACTCATATATATTCGATGGTTCGTTTTTTAATTCGATTAAAAAAAATACAAAAAATATTGAGTTTTTTATGGTGTGGTGGTGAAGTGAAGTGCGAGGCCCATGGAATATATTAAGCAGAAAATTAGGAAGATTTGCATCGTCTCCATGAATCACCCTTAATAGAGCTGATTTCGTCAAAAGGTAAGACGTCCGAAATTGAAATTTTCATGGGTTCATACAAGACCCAGTGTGACTCGCTAAATTTCTTGTAATTTTTTTTTCGATTTAAGAGCCTATTCGATCGGAAATTTTCCGTCGATAACGAAAATGTTAATTATTCGGGATGAAATCCAAGAATTCATATTGAATGAGCCCAAAAATTGACTTTCGGATAAGTTTTTTTTTCAATTTTTCAATATTAATTCTTGTATATAAAAAAATAAAAAAAGCTTCTTCGATGTTGTATAAAAATGTGCACGAAATTTTATAAAGCTTCACCATGTATGTTAAAAGTTGAGATATTTATTGTTGAAGATCGTAATATTTAACACGCGCTCTTTATGGAAGAATATTAAAAAAATGTGATTTTTACCAATAAATATTTCAACTTCTGCATGGTGAAACCTCCTAAAAATTAACGTCGTGCATACGACGTTAAAAAAAGTTTATGGAAAATTTTAACAAAATGTAAACTAAACGATACCATAGCGCAATTACCTTAAAAATTAATCAAATTTTCATATTTTAAATAATAAAATACATCGATGGTATAAGATTATCGTAGATTTTCATAGCAAAAATATTGGTTCTGGAGAAGTATTTTGAAGCCGTACGGGCAGAAAATACATGCAGGTGAAGGAAGAAGAAAGAAAAGACGATAAAGGGTATACGAAGATTCGCATCGATGGGAATTCATAATTTATCAATCTCTCTCGTCTCGAGTGCTTCCTATTTTTGAGTCCTCGAGAGTAGAGAAACGCAGAGGGTGTGACATATAACTGGAAATATCTTTGAATATCGTGTCGATATCGAGAGGCGCGTCAAGATGAATGGGAGACGAAGGGCTGAGAAATATAGGTAGCTGTATGTGCAGAGCTGAAAGATATTGGTAGTCGTGTGAGAGCTTCTTGAATAAATAGGTATTGCGAATAGGGCCAAAAGAGAACGAGCGAGTGAAAGAGGGAGGTAAACGTCTGCATTTCTCTCTATCCTTATCTATTTCTCTATTTACTTATCTATCCAAGTTCCTCATCTCTGTCGCTCTTTCTACCTCTTCTGTGTCGCGGTTTACCTCTCGGCATCTCCATACACCAAGGATTCGCCGAAGCAAGATATTCGTCTTGTATGACGCGGCTATCCAAATTGAGACTCGATCGATTCGATACCTCCGGGCTCCAAAACGTCTATCTATAAAGCAAGCTCTCTCGATCTCTCTCTCTCTCTCTTTTACTCGATCCTTCTCTCTTCTTCCCTTCCCTCTTCTCCCAGCTTCCGAGATCCTAATAAAATTTTACCTACCCTCGATTCTCCTCTTCTTGTCGCCGGCGCACCTTTCTCGAGAGTTTATCCTTTTCTTCAATCTCTTTACTCCTTTTTTTTTTCTTTCAAGTCTCACACCTTTGCACATTTCAACTTTTCCTCGCGCACACCCCAATATCGCTAATACTCTTTTTCTTTATTTCGTTCCTTCTTTTCTCTCGGTTGCCATCTTCGAGCTCGGTCTTATTCCAAAAATTCTCCCATATTCTCCCTACGAGCATTTGTTGAAGAAAAAATGAATTTGCTTGAAATATAGAGAGTTTTCAAAAAAATAACATATCGAGCGGATGTAATGTCGGTCGTGAAAATTACGAGTTTGAAGAAGAAAACAATGGGGGGTAAATAAAATAAGAAATAAGCGGATCGATTAAAACGAATGCGGGCGCAGCGGGAATCGAGAAATTTCATAAATGACATGTCCCGTGCGGATGACGCTGGGTATGTGAAAATTACGCGCGTATTATACGGGCACGACACACAGAGCTTTGTGAAAAAGCTCCGGAGAGAGCAACGGAAGTGGAAAGAAGAGAGAGAGAGGCGAAGAGACAGGGAGAATAATGCGAAGGTTAGGTGTGAGAGGAAACGCGCGATTGCTCGAGCTTTTCGAGTTGGTATCGCAGAAGAGAGAGAAAGAGAAAGAGAGAGAGAGAGAGAGAAAGTCGTGGAGGTTATCGTCATTACGCCGCACAGAAGCCGCTTTCTCCTCCATCCCTTTCCTCATCCTTCACCCTCTTTTTCCCAGATCCGCCGAGTTTCGGTTCAAGCACGATAAAGAGCGTTGCGAACTCGCTCTCTATCTCTCTCTCGCTCTGATTTTCCTCGTTTGCGCATACATGCGTCCACGGGTCACTGAATACGCGAAAGAGATAGTTCCTGTCGGACTTAAAGCCGACTTCATCCTCTCCCCTCTGCGAAAAAAAAACATTTTAAAAACAAAAAAGTGTCTGAACATTTTTTTGTGTAGGGCAAAAATGTGGAAATTGTTCATTTTCTTCGTATAATGTAAAATCGCTAAAAAATTCGTTTCTGTAACGTGATTGTTTTTTTGGAAATATTGTCAATTTTGAACATTTTTAAGAATCTTCATTCGAGGATTTTAGAATAATGAATAATATAATATATAATATTCACAATTGCAAATGATGCAGAGAGTGAAAATTTTTCCCTCTGTCTATATTTTTACGTGAAACGTACGAAACAGCTCGAAATGAAAAAAACGTCGAAGCTCGAGTATTCGAGAAGCGTTGAAGGATTTTTTTTCTCAAAGTCCGGAGAATCGTCTCAAATTCTTTTTTTTTTCGCGACGACGTATACAAGGGTATTGGATGAACCTTTGGAGAAGAGATGGGAAGCGAGAAAACGATAAAAAGGGCCAAGCGCTGGGTACATGAAAGTGAATCCTGAGAGTCGGGATAGAAAGTCGAGAGGCTGACGCGTCGTCAAAACGTCCCTCGAGGCGTTTCCTAGCCTTCACACACGCGCGGCATTCTCTCAATCTCGGATGCAGTTTGTGCATCGCCGCATACCGCGTTTGCGACTCGGTCTTTCCGTTCGTGGCTGCATGAGAAAGAAAAGGGATTTTGGTGGGGATGAGAAAAGCAGTCCGGAGATATATACTCGGGAAAAGAAAGTTCTTCCCCGCGCAGCCGTGGCATCCCTCGATAATGATTATCGCGTCACGCGAAACCAAACTATCGGGAATCGTCGGCGGCGCTTTGCTCGGGAGAGAAACACGAAGCTCTCGAACTCTGGATAATGACACACTCGGGAATCCATCGAGTCCCCTCGTCTCTTCATTCCCATACGAAAATGATCGTAATACCGAATCGATCGTGGCCGAACTTCTAAACTCTTGTCAGGGGTGAGATTTTAGCATATTAATATTTTATTGTATAATGACTGGAAGAACAGGATATGAAATAACGATGGAATGTCAATATTTATATCACTTTGTGTCTGATTTATAGATTTTTTCATTTTTCATTGTTCAAACCATGCAGAATGTCGCAATTATTTGAAAAGTGTGCTGAAAGTGTCGTTTATCGACGTTCAACATACTTTTTAAGCTTGACTTTGCAGAGATAACTATTTTAAGTACAAAACTTGAGAAAAATTGGAAAAATGGAGGAAAGTCAATATTTATATCACTTTGTGTCTGATTTATAGATATTTTCATTTTTCATTGTTCAAACGATGCCGAATGTCGCAATTGTTTGAAAAGTGTGCTTAGAGTGTCGTTTATCGACGTTCAACATACTTTTTAAGCTTGACTCTACAGAGATAACTATTTTAAGTACAAAACTTGAGAAAAATTGGAAAAATGGAGGAAAGTCAATATTTATATCACTTTATGTCTGATTTATAGATTTTTTCATTTTTCATTGTCCAAACCATGCCGAATATCGCAATTGTTTGAAAAGTGTGCTTAGAGTGTCGTTTATCGACGTTCAACATACTTTTTAAGCTTGACTTTGCAGAGACAACTATTTTACATATAAAACTTGAGAAAAATTGGAAAAACGTCTCGATGAACTCACCATGAACATTTTTTAAGCCGATGAAAGTAAAAAATATATTTCTCATGAAGATAAGTGGATTATTGAAAGTACAATTCTTTCGTTTTATTCTCATGATTTATGAAAAAAAACATGGTAAAGTGGATTTAAAAGTGAGTTTCATAGAAGTTAATTGTATGGTCTGACGGAAATGGCAGTATCGTTTGAAATGCGAATGAAAAATACAAGCGACGAGAGATGAAAAGTTTTCATCCGGCGCTTTTCGCGTACACACAAAAGGATGAAAGGAATACGCAGAGGGAAAGATCCGGGAAATAAACGCGCAATGATCGATGGTTCAGACGGTGGAAACGTTCCCGATGCGGTTCTGTCCGTAAACGTTTGAATATTCACGCCTGGGCTCGTCTCGTTCGTTTCGACGTGAAATAAACGGGGTCGAGAGAGAGAGAGAGAGAGAGAGAGAGAGAGAGAGAGAGAGAGACACGGAAGATGTATACGTCGACGACAGAACCGTTACCCCCTGGCCAAGTAAAACAACTCCGGGACCGCTCGGACCAAAACTCACACTCCGACGATCATTCGAACGAGAAACGATCAAATTAGGGTGGACCGGAATCAAGCTCGACGGTCAAACCCGAATTGTCCGAGGCACGTTAAACACCAGGATAATGAGCCAATTTGTCCCTCGAATCTGTGTCTCGTCGTACGATTCTATACTCAATTACCGTTACGCATTATTCGAGTTCAAAAGTATTCCTCCCGTTGAACTCTACTCCCGATTCTCTTGTTACGAATTTCGTCCTCGTTTAATTGCGAATTCGAATTTCGATCACGACCCGCGAACTTTTACGTCAGTCATTCCTATACGTCGAATATTTTGTTTCGTTCACTTTTCACGTATATAAATAACAATTTACAATGTTTATTACTGAATTTTTTATTATTAAATTTGATCAGGGAATACATAGGCATATACTATGAACTGCATAAATATCGAATAAACTTTTTTTTATTTATAGATTTATTCATATTTAATTCCGTATAAATATTTGTTAATCTTATGATCGATTATCTTTTAAATTCCATTGAAAAAATAATTTGAGCATCTAGCCAAAAGATCTCGAGGAAAAATTGCATATTTTCCAATAATAGCGCTCTTCAGAGGAAAAAGAATAAAATTTCTCACTTTCCTCTTCTCCTCCTTTCCTCAACTATAAAATTACGTTCGACCACTCAACACCACGTTTCATTAATTATCGAAAATGTATTTTTTTTTGAGATTTCTATAGAGTAGTTCGATACCTTAAATTTTCGGATGACCGGGCCGAAATGTAATGAAAAAATACCTCGAAAATGGCGAAAAGTTGGGAAAATTAGAGTGCCTGTTAAAAAAAAAGAGAGTGGGCGAGTTACCGTTCGTAGAGGGAGTTCCGGACGAGTGGTAGGGTGTGTAGCGGGCTCGTCAAATTGCTCTGTCGAGAGACAGACCAGACAGGCACGTCATTCCGGGCGAGGAGGCGGCCAGAGGCGCCGAAAGGGGGGGAAGCGAGGAACGAACTTGTACCGCGTGTGTCGCGAGGGTGAGTTTTGAAATTCAGCGGCCTCCCTTTCGCCCCGTGACGGAGTCGACGGTCAGGCGCGCTAGTGCAGGAATCGCCCGGTCGGGGGCTTCCCGACGGTGGCGCGCCAACTTACGCGAAGACCCTTCAGTGCGCCTCTGGCTCGTGTGCCGCGTGCAAGCGTTGTCTCTCCCTCCCTTTCTCTCTCTCTCTCTCGTCGAGCTCGAAACCTCGCGGCTGTTTCTACTTATATTTTTTTTCACTTTCGCCACCACGTAAAATCCGCATCGAGAGAAATCTCAACCGAACCTTTATTTCGACCGAAGTGAACTCGAATAAAAGTAGCGAAAAATTAAAATTTTTGGAAGAAAGTAAAAATAAAAAAATAAAAGTAAAAGTTCGGAGTGCCGAGTGGAAAAAAGGGGTAAGGTCTGTGAGAAAACGTCTCATTTACGAGCAAATGTCGAATGTCAGCGTTGAATATATGTCGACGTAAGGAAAAGAAGTCGAATAATTTTTTTTTTCCCGAGGTGAATGAATAGAGAGGTGTCACGAGAAATCGCTTTTTCCTTTTATTGGCCGCAGCACGCGAGAGTGAATACAATTTATGCGACTCGTAGATTTATTCATTCGAGAAAGCGTACACACGGTGAAATACAAATATACGAGTATTTTCGTGTACACGGAGAATTTTATGCGGTTTATGCCTCGTTAAATCGCCCATACATGTAAAATGCGGGATGGCCGCGTGTGTGAGAATTTGTCCGCGTGTGCGCGCGCTCGTTTACGCTCTGCACTCTCTGGCACGCCGGCCGGCATAAAGGATAAACGGGTTTATCGTCTCGAAAATTCTCGCCGTGCATGCTCTTCCACCCCCACCAGCCTCGCCACTCCGCCCCCGTAACGGCGTCGCTCTGTTTTCGTCACAGTAAAGTTCTCTTTGTACCTTTATTATCTAATAAGCTCGGGACCAAAATATAATATGGCCGAGCACACCCCCAAGACGAGAAAACGTTATATCGAACGATAAATGTCATCCGAAGATTATTTTTCACCCGAGGCAACGCAGTGCGACCACCCGAGAGCTCGTTGTAATTTTTACGAAAAACTTTTAGTGAGTTTACCTAAATTAATTAACTTTTTTACGTGGAAAAATGAATAAAAATCGTTTTAAAAATATATTCATTTACACACTATGGTACTTTACATTTTTTGTAGCTTCATCGTTAAATCAATCTTCATTCGAGTTTATTTACTCTTTTATTTACGACTCTTTTATGACAAATAAATGTTTGTAGAAAAAAAGTGATAGGTAATAAACGGAAATAGTAAAGAAAACAAGTTAGAATCAATTCCTTGACAAAGTTCGATAGCATGATTTTTCTCGTAAAATAATTACACTATAATCTATTTCATAATTATTTTATAATTACTGTGTAAAGTTTGATATTAGTGGAAAATTAAGTAGGAATCAAAGTAAAATATAAAACGGTTAATTTCGAGCAACTAAACAGAAGAGCTTCTTCTGAATATAAAAAAAATAACTGTTGGCGAGTTATGCAAAATTAATAAAAAATTTTAAGTTGAAAAAACGAATAAAAATCATTTAAAAAATATATTGACAAATGATGATACTGGAAATATCAATTTTTACTTATCGTTCACAACTTTTTAATGTTCCTTCAAAGGAATTATATACAGAATAGAAGAAAGTAAATATAAAATGAAAATCAATTTCAAGGTAGTTGAAGTTGAACGTGACGATTTTCCTGGTAAAATAATAAAACAATTATTGAATTAATAATGTGCAAAGTTTGATATCGCGGTGAAATCAAGTTCGAATCAAAGTCAAATGTGAAACAATTAATATCGCTGAAGCGTTAGTAGCGTGACGGTGAGGAGGGTCTGGCGCTAAAAAGGGAACCCGGGGTAATTCTCGCACCGTTGCGTTATATTAAACTGGAGGATATAGTGCGCGGAATTGCGTTAGTTTCCGTCTCGGTAGGAGTCGTAAAGCGAAAATTCGCGTACGCGCGGCGAGTTCCGCGAATCAGAAACACCGGCGGACTTGGTAACTGGCGAAGACAGAACGTTCGCCATCCGATTTAACGATATACGCCGCAGACTCGCGAATTTCCCCGAGACATTCGCACGTGGTTGGATGATGGTGACGCGCAATCGGGTCGGGAGATTCGGTCTTCGATTCGACTTAATGCCATTCAGATTGCAGTTCCATTCTCCGATATCCTGCTTCTCTCTCTCCCTCCTGCTCGTCTTCATCAATTCTCGAACGTGGCTGCCAAATCTCTTGGCTTTAGCTATTATTTCCAATATTCAGTCACTTGAATATCCTACGATATCATTATTGATTCGTGTCAATCAATCCCTTTCTCGATCCTACCTCTCTTAACTCGTGTTCTCGTATAAGATAAAATTTAACGAATCGACGAGCTATTTTTATATTCGTATTGTATATTAAGAGAAAAAAAAATTTATATTTGTGTAAAAATGGAGCGTCAACAAAGTTTGATAAAGTATTTAAAAAATTAGTTGATATTGAACATGCCAAAAAAACTTATTTTGGGGTCAATTTTTTCAATTTTTCAATATGAATTCTTGGATTGCGCCTTGAATAAGTAGCATTTTCGATATCTACGGGAAATTTCCGATCGATTTCCGAAAAAATTTTCCATTTTTTCAAAAATCTTCAAGGCGTCATAACTTTAAAAAAAATGTATGTATTAACGTAATTCCAACGCCATTCGCTTCGTTTTTGAAAAATCTTTAAAAATCACACTTTATAAAGTTCATTTCGTCATTAAAACGGAAAGATATTGCTAATTGAAATTTTCATGACTCACCAAATTTTTTGAAATTTTTTTTCGATTTTAAGAGCATATTTGATCGGAAATTTCCTGTATATAATAAAAATGTTAATTATTTGGGGCGAAATTGAAGAATTCATATAGAATGAGCCAAAAAACTGACGTTTTGATCAGTTTTTTCAATTTTTAAATATGAATTCTTGAATTGCGCCTTGAATAAGTAGCATTTTCGTTATCTACGGGAAATTTCTGATCGAATAAGGTCTTAAAATCGAAAAAAAAAAATTTGAAAAATTTCGCGAATTTTTGAAGGTATACCCCTTTCCATTTTTTCAAAAATCTTCAAGGCGTCATAACTTTTTAAAAAATGTATGTATTAACGTAATTCCAACGCCATTCGCTTTGTTTTGCAAAAATCTTGAAAAATCACCCTTAATAAAGTAAATTTGGTGAAAAAAAAGAAAAGATATCGCTAATTAAAATTTTCTTGGGTCCACGAGGCCTAGTGTGACTAACCAAATTTTTTGAAATTTTTTTTTTCTTGATTTTAAGAGCCTATTCTATCGGAAATTTCCCGTAGATAACGAAAAAGATAATTATTCAGGGCGAAATCCAAGATTTCATATTGAA
>JAPYYW010003099.1:0-16573 GCA_030522545.1 Cremastinae sp. A BG-2022a
AAATGGAAAGGGGTATACCTTAAAAAATTTGCAAAAATTTTTGAATTTTTTTTTCTCGATTTTAAGACCTTATTCAATCGGAAATTTCCCGTAGATAACGAAAATGCTACTTATTCGAGATGTAATTCAAGAATTGACATTGAAAAATTGAAAAAAATGATCAAAAAATCAATTTTTCGACTTGTTCAATACGTTTTTTTATACGTAATGTTTTTTAACGTGTAAAATACAGTAAAAAAATATATGTGTGTAAGCAAGATTTATTTAAAGAAAAAAAATTTAATCTCTCTCTCGGTTGCTCTTCTCTCTTTTGTGTAGAAGTGTATTGAATTGTAATGAGTAGATAATTAGTGACAACCATTCGTTTTTGTACTACATCCATTTTTTTTCCGTTTGGTATAATTCTTAAATGAAAGTGTATATGGTTTGAGAATTCAATCAAGGGACCTGTCAAATGTATTTCGGAAAAAACGATTTTTTCAGCCTTTTCCGAGGCTATGACATGAATGACAACGTGACCAAACGCCGAGATGGAAATGATGTGGAGAGTGTGGGAGCGACCGACAGAGAATGCCAACAGAGAATGCGGAAGCAGTTGACGAAAACAGAGAGCTATCGGTATACCGTATACACTATAGTGCATACAGGCATTGTGTATACATGCAATGTGTACACATGCAACGATTAGCATAGTCGAAATGAAGAGTGTGAACGCGAAAGATATTGCGAAAAAATTAAACAAACAGCGTTTTAAAATGAAAAATCAGTTCTTGACACTTTGATCATGAATTTTTTGCATGAACATTTTTTTAATATATTTTTTTATATTGTAAAGATAATTTTCGATTGAAATTTTGTTTAATTGCATTTTTTTTTCAAGACAATATACGAAGTAGTGTGCAAGAATCACATTTTTTCTCAAATATTAAAAAATTTATACGTTGAAGTATAAAGAAAAATTAGAAAGGTGCTAATTCGAAGGCGATAAAATGTCTTTTTATTTCTTGTCTTCTTTCGTTTCCCTCGAAAACGAGGGAAAAAGGGTCAAACCGTGCTCGGTTTGTACGGACGAGACACGATATTACTGTATTCTGAGTCGAACACACTCTACTTTCGAAAAAAAAACGAGTCTCATTCTCACGAACGAAATATTATCGCGGCCGCGCAAGTCTGTGACTGAGTTTTCGTGACCCCAATCGCGGTTTATTACCATTTCTAATCCATATACACAGCGCGACTTGTACCAATGTGAAAATATTCGATATGGCGATAAATGAAAAATTAATCATTCCTGACCTAAAAAATGCCTACTCTATAAAAATATAAAAATAGTTGATATAATATAACGCAGAGTTATTTTGATGTAAAATTTTTTAATATATAATAAAGAGAGATAGCAAAAAAGAAAGATAAAGTTCTGGTGGACGAGTGACTGCTGGAGAAATAACATTATAGCGATTTATTCAAAAGCTCTCGATCGAACATTTTCTTGCGGAAGTGCCCTTTTATTGTTGCTGTCGAGATCGACGACGCAAAATAGCTTCGATATCCGCGAGAGCAACAGGCAAATCGCAGGAAAGATTAATGATTCCTGGTACGCCAGGATGAGAGGTGAAGCCCTCTGGCAAGACTTTTCCTTTTTTATTGATATATTTGCGAAAGTGGATAGCGAAGTCTTGCAGATCCCCTGGATTTACAGAAATACGAATTTATACTTGTATACATTATTAGGATATTCCTCGGGGTCAAGATATGGGGAATGACCGGAAATATAGCTTCGTACGAAAAACTACCGATTGAGCAAGACATGAGTCGTAATTCAGGATATACACAGTGTGTCCAAGAAAAATCGTAATTCGGAAGAAAAAATAATAAAGATTGCATATATCTTATCTACAAAATAATTCGTGCTCTCCAGACAAGAATAAAAGTTTGTTGTCCTGCAGAGGAATAAAATATATCGGTATTAAATTTTTTACGGAACATTGCTATATATTTATCGTGCTCCGCGGCGAGATGGATTTCGACACCCCGTAGACTTTCGTCCCGGGATGCAGTGAGTAAAGCGCGCTCGTTCCTTTTTCTCCAGATAGACCGAGCCGACGTCCATGATCGTTTTCCAACGAGGAGCTTTAAGGACGAGGAAAAAGAACGAAAAGAAGGATGAAAACTTTTGGTGAATAAGGAATATGAGGGAGAAAGGGTCAGAGAGTCGCGGAATCAAGAGAGAGAAAGAGAGAGAGAGAGTGGATGCAAGTCAGTGTGATAACGTTTCCGAGTGGAATAAAAGCCTCCTTGTTCAATGGGCATCTGGATATTCCATAAAGAAATCTTATCTCTCGCGAGACTCAGAAAAGAAGCGTTGTAGGTAACGAAAAAGGACGAGAGGAAGCAGCAGGGAGAAAGATAGAAAAGGGCAAAAGAGAATGAACAAGGGAGAGAGGGAAATACACAAGCTCCCGGGCAACGGGATTCGATTTAACTTAGATAAGAGCGATCTCCCCGCCATGAGACCTCGACGTTCATAAGTCATTTCCCACCGGCGGATTATCTCGCTCGCAGTCGAGTATAAGAACGCTGCTGCTTCGCAGGACGATTGCGAGAAAAGACGGCAAAGCAGAGGAGATCCTGAAGAAGCAGCGCGACGCGAGATTCACGAGAGCCTGACTAACGAGAATGAGACAACTTTCTCCCTCTTTCTCTTTCTCACGCGGCGATCCTTCCTCCCCCTACCCCCCCCCCTCTTTTACTCTCATATTACTTCTATCCTTCCTCTATTCGTTATTCCTCCAGTCACATAACTTCTAACGAGCGATAAACTTTTCCCTCGCATGCACTCGATCGAACTTCCTTTCGCTTCTGACGCAGAACTTGAAACGTCTCAAAATGATTATTCACCTTCTCCGATGAGCTCCATCACTCTGACAGCTAAAGTTAAAAAAAAAAATCTTCATTTTTACATAACACTTCTTTGATTTTTAGTTCGATTTTTTCCATACTCGATGTAATTACAATATAAAATAATGTAACAATTTTGATTTGTAAAAATAATCAGGAGAGCAATAATATATATCTGGGAGAAGAATGAAAATCATGGAGAGTTTTGAAGTTCGAGTTACGGATGTTTGGACGTGCCACGACTCCGTTCAAGCGTAACAACTCGATCGTCGTGCACCAGTTTTTCGATCCTTTATTTTCTCGTCACTCCTAATTCACGTTCTCCCCCCCCCCTTTCCATTTTATTTATCGTCACGGCGTAAGAACGCAAGAGACGCCGAATCTATAAATAATTCAAAGAAATCGAATCGATATCGAAACCGATACACTAAACGATCCGACGATTTTGCGCGGCCCATTTATTCTCGATTTATTCGCCGCGCTGCCTGCGAATCTCCCGCAGTTGCGAACGACTCTATTTGTTTCTAATTTCTGCGGGATGTCGACATGGCAGTGTCGAGAAAATAGTTGATCGAAAATGAAATAAACGAAAGAAGAGAACAAGCGAGGTTTTTCTGTTTTTTTCTTCAAGGCACTGAAAAATCGAAAGGTTTTTTTGCCGAATTTAAACGCAATAGACGCGAATTTTAACGAGAGACGGATGAGAGATCGACGTTACAGTGTGGGATATGTAATGTATAAACGTTCGCCATGTCACACGCCAAATCTTTTGGCGAGGATATATATTTGTCTTCGCGTGAGCCATTTTTCTGCTGATCCATCGTGAAGAAAAGACACGAGAGCGAATACGAAAATCTCTCTATTTCTCCTATACATTTATCTCGTGTTCTACGTGAATGTGTATTACAAACTTCGATCCCTTTTCTCGCACTTTTCCTCACGATTCGCGACGCGTAAGTCGCTCTTCAACGTAAAACCTATAATGGATTATTTTTTTCGTTTTTGACACCCCCGGTCTAGCTCTCTTTTATAAGCGATTGTTCTTCGCCAGGCAGACGCGACAACTTAATTTCATTCAGGTGTTATTGTCGGCGTTGCGCGCGGGACCAATCGTTCCTCGCGGCATAATGGAAAATCGGGAAATTGGAATTTCACGGAGAAGAATCGTCCTTCTCATTTGAGCTTCAAATCGATCTCTTTTCGCGTCGCGCGCTCTCTCCCTCGCGTGTCTCATTTCGCTCCCGGCGCGCCAATATGTAAGAATCCGCGATTCGAGAGTGCCGCTGTACGCCGAGGACCGGGGGAAAGATTGCTCGCGGAAGAGAATGAGAGGAGGGAGCGAAAGATAATGCAAACTGGCAGAAAAGGATCTTCGCGAGAGCTACAGCGGAGAATGTGTAAAAGTCTGAGAAAATTCGTATATTCGTGCTCGTAGCTTTTTACGGATTCCCCCGTTCCATTCTTTCCAATTCTCTGGCTCGTTTCCTTGCCGCGTCCTTTTTTTTCCAGCGCGCGTACCCTTTTCTTCCCTTCTCAACGTCGTCGCGCGTTAAAAATATCCCTAAAATATGCGTGTATTCCCAGGGAGATGGCACAGATGTGCTATTCTATTCAAAGTATTGAGAAAAATCCTCTTTTTATCACAATTCCTCCGAACATGAGTTTTTGCCATAAAGTATAGAGAGGATCCTGCAAAATGTCTAGTATCTAATTTTCTAATGCCTCCGCGTAGGCAGTCTATTATTATAGCTAAAGATATATATACATGCCAGCATCATATTCCCATCAGATATGCTGGCGTGAACGTCTAAAGCTATATGCATATATATTTAGGAAAATACGATGCTGGCGTGCGTCTATCTAGATAGCCACTGCGGATAGTTTAGGATCCTGCCGACTGTCTAATTGTCCAAATTTGCAAATTGTGCATATTTGGGGAGACGATGCTCGGGCGTATATTTATAGCTACCGCTGGACAGCTTGGACGTTTGGACAGTTTAGACGCTGGACAGTTTAGGACCCTGTCGCGTGGAAAACTAAGACAACGATGAACTTCTGACTAAGGTCAATGTCACTGTATTGGAAATTCAAAGTCGCCTCTCACAGCTAAACTTCGAAAATGTAATTATGACTCAAATATCTTTAATTCTTCCCCAATAAGAGTAAAATGTTCATTAAAAAGTGAATAAGCCAGTAACGAGAATGAACTTAACTTTGGATTTTATCGCTAAATACTATAATTTGGATATTTCAGCTGTAATTGCGTTTAGCAACTATTCCTCTCGCACCCACGTGTGATAGTATATCTGAGGCATCATTTTAATCTGCATAATTTCCAACTGATATTCATAAACTAATTATTTATGAATTTCGTACTCGTGAAGCACATGAGATAAAATTCGAGCGATTATGACGATTCCCAGGCAAATATCTAATTACGAATTTTATCGGTACTTGAGGAATTTGCGCTCTCTTCGTAATTAAATATCATCGTGAATTTAAACTCGGGAGTTATATAGGCATTAATAAATTATACGCTCGTATAACAACGTTATCGGTGAAATCAAATTTTCTGTAATACTCTCGTCCGCGACTCTGCACGGGCGAATAAAAATTATTGCAATTGGACGACCCGCTTCCAATATATATCGACGCTCCCGCGGGTTATAAACCGCCAACGAGAACAGAAAATTCTGTGTAATTTTGTAAAACAACGCACACAGGGCAATTATTTTGAATCTTTTAGTAAGCAAGAAAAAAAAATCAAATATTAAATGTAGCAATGAAAGGGGACGCGCGCAATATTGATCGATTATCGATTCCTCGTTATTGTTATAGCAATTTAAGAGATAACGAGCTCGAAACCATAAATCGCACGTACGCAATAATTATATACGAAATACGTATCTGGTCCCGTCGTAAAGAAGAGAGAAAAAGAAAAAAAATAAAATCTAAAGGCTGTAAAGGGTATATTTTACGATTTTCTCACGTGACTGCATTAAAAAACTGTGCTCGCGGTTTAACTTTCGTTCGACGCGTCTGCGGTGTTTCTCTTCAGTTTTTATCTTCCATAAAATAGTGTATTTATTTTTGCAAATATATGTATATCGCTCGTATATAGTATTTTCACATATATTTGTGTTTATTTGTAAATATATACGTTAAATATCGTATATTTTCACGTACATGAAAGAACTCGGCGAATGTAATTCGTGCGAGGGTTCTAATTTTTTTTAATAACGCTCGGGACGAATGTTCGTTGATTTATCCGGGCGCGGAGAGCGAAAGGACCCTCGATATTATTTGCATCGGGGAGTGATTCCAAACGAGGATTTAGTCTCTCCCGTCTGGTTTAACGAGAGAACGGACGGGAATCAGCGAGCGAGAGCAAAAGGGAGCGAGAGAGAGATGTAAAAAAGGGAGTGAGCGAGAGAGGGAGATAAAACACGCGGGGGGAGGGTCGCTTTCTCTTTGAGGCTTAAAATTCGACGTCGCTCGCGCGCTCCCCCTTTCCTCTTTGCTGCGGGTGAGAGGCTACGAAAAAGGTGGAAAGCTCGATTGGCAAGCCCCATCAGCGATTTCGAGGGGATGATTTAGTCCCGGAGGGGAAAAGGTTTTGACGGGCGTGGCAAAACGCGATTCAACGTCGCGGAGGATCCGCGCCCTTCCGGAAATTCCGTCTCGGCAAAATCCGAGGATACGGGGAGGAGCTCGACCGTCGGGGTCATGAGAGGCTTGTTTCTGTTGCCCGGAAGCGTTTCCGAGATAATAATACGCACACCGTACACTTTGTACGAATAAAAAGCGATATTTCTTTAATTAAAAGGCTAAAATTAGCCATCTCGAAATTATTCTACATCAGCTACTTTTACTCAATATATATATATTTTCCCTAATGGAAATTAAAAATAACATTCCTCTATTTTATTTTATGTTTTTTACCACGCGATAATGGTAACAATAAAGTGCGGTCGGGATGACATTTCGCGATACTTTTCGCATTTATATTTCCCGGAGGGAATGCGGATGAGTTAAAGGGGGGAAAAAAATAAGGCGTCACTCGGCCGGCTTAAGGAATAAGCGCGGAGCATCTGAAGGTGAGAATTTTAACGAAGACTCTAAAAGTTGAAGGGCGGTTTGTGTACACGCGTACGCGCCACTGAAGATTCTGCTCGAGAGAGCTACGAGACGCAGAGAGAGAGAGAGAGCAAAGAGAAGGTGTCACTCTGCTTGGAAGAATAAAATTGTACGATGTGGTATTTTGAAGAAGAGAAGCCAGAGAGAGAGAGAGAGAGGAGAAAAAAGAGAAGTGGAAATCGTGTGGTTGAGGTGCGAAAGGTTATTTCGTTGGAATGCAGTATTAAACTTTTTTTCCTAGAAGAGGTTAGAAAAATATTGAAAATGAAACATTATATAGTTAATAAGTCGTATATGCTCAGTTAAAAAAGTGTAAAATAATGATATTTTGATTTTGATTTTAAAAAAATGTCTTTCCCTGAAATATATAGTAGTCATCAATCGTAAATAATTTATCGTCGAGCTAAATATTCAGACTCGTTACAATAAAGCTTTGTGGGAAACAAATATCTCGAATGGCATAAAGCGAAATCAATGTGACAGTCGCTCGCTCCCCCAGTTGATTCCATCAATTGAATCTCTTCAACGATAACATTCTTGTATTTTCAAAGCTTTGTCGTATATGTAAACGTTCCCTGGGCGATTCTGTGTGAGTGCGCAAAGAGACAGAAAGGGTTGGGACACGATCCTCTATATAGTATATTGTCAATCGAGTCTTCGCCTTTGGCCATGGCAAAGCATCCAATTCGCTAAGAGCAATCGGATTCCTTCTCCGCCATGTCCCCTGTATTGAACTCCCCTTTTTAATATAATTAATTTCATCAGTCATTATACCCGGAAATCGGCGATTTATTTTTCATTACTTGCACAAAATGATTAATTGTCCGACGCTATGAAAAAGAGAAGAATATATATGTTGTTTCTCTCGGGCGCAAAAAATAAACAAAATTTAATACACGAGAGTAAAGCGTGTGGATTTAATTTTCGTTTCGTAATCTGGAAAGGGACGGTCGCAAAAAATGTCAGAATTGAAACAAATCGGTGAAGAAAATGAATAATAAAGAAGAAAAGGGAAAGCCCCTTTTCGTAGTTCGGAATACAAATGAGAAGGTAAGCGAATGCGGTCAAGCAGCTGCTGCCTCTTACCAATGTGGAAACAGAGTGAAATTTTGCTCTATACATGTATTTTCCTTTGCCACTCGCATATATATATATATATATATGTATACCTTTTATCTTTCCTCGCTCTTCTATCTTTTTCTCTTTATTCGAGTCTCTCCGTCTCTTGTCCTCGCGCTGGGCGAGAGGAAATCTCATTGAGAAAAAGGACCACGTCGCGAAACATCCGCCGACGCGAATCAGACTTGTCCCTAATTTCTGGAGCAACCCACACGAGATGTGTGTGACGCATATATAGCCTGCTTATCCCGGTATATAAAGCTAACAATCATACGAATGAGCATTCGTGCTCGAAACAACTGAGAAACGAGCTCGTCTCGTCATTAAATTCTCGAAACGTTTCTCTCTCTCGAGCACCAAAAACACTAGACCCAGCATATTCCGTAAAAAATAATTATTTTTGCCAAAATTAAACTCAACGAGCCTACAAAATATCATTTCGCGCAATTATAAAGCTAAAATAGCATCCCTGTAACTCTACACGCTGAATACGAAAAAAGGGAGCAAGAGCAGACAAATTATATTTCGAGAATATAATGTTTCACGAAGCCAGCAGAGAATATTTAATAACAACAATGTATTTAATAAGTCCAAATTAAAAGAATTGCATTTTTAATATCCCCGTACATGCAATTTCAATTTGAAATGAGGGGATTCGATAAAAATATAATTGTCGAATGAAGGGAGGAACGGAATTCGAATAAAATCCTGTTTAACGAACGGCACGGTAACAGAATGTACGGTTCGTTGTTTTTATAATCGAATATGACGTTCCAGTTTCGTTGAATGTGAATTTCATTTGAATGCTGACTGACTTGTGAAAATACGTACGGAGTCGAGTGTGTTTATGCATATACATACGTTCGGGGGAGCAAGATGTACGTGACTCTGTACAATATATGGAAAATGTTATAGAGAGGTGAAATTTCAGGTAAAGGATTCCAGCGAGTGAGAGAAAACGAGAGAGAGATAGAGAGAGGGGGGGGGGGTAGAAACTCGGAGGCTTCGTGCAGTCTGTCGAAAGTACTGTTGGCAGAACTGGAATTCGATTCTGATGGTGAGCTACGTAACGTTTTGGTGCACGTGTGTAATCCAACCTTAAGGATGTACGTGAGATGAGAGTTTGACGTTGCGTCGAGACAGTCTTATCCCACACGTATTCCCTTAATCGCACACGTGAGTCTGTGTATGTTTTCCTCCTTTTTCCAAGTACTTCTTTTTTTTTCTACACTATATATATCTCGAGCACAGTTTAAAAAGTTCTCTCTCTCTCTCTCCCTCCCTTTCGCTCATTTTAAAAGTAAACTCGGAGTGCAAGTGCAATCAAAAGCCCGAGACGTGAGTCACGAGAAAAAAAAATTGTGTACGATGCTATCGGACTGCAAAAAAGTGGAAATAAATGTAACTCACGATTATGAGCGCTGACAGCGTATTTAACGTTTCATTGGTGCGAGACTCACCTGGAACAAAAAAAAAGCAAGCATAAGTAAGTCAATTACGTTCGTGCGAATGTTGAAGAATTGAGGAAGAATGGGGAATAAAATTCAATGCTCGCAGGCCGGGTATGTTGCGCGTTTCGCGTCGCGGAGTGTCACATGACGCAACAATGGAGGGATACCCGATGACTCACGACGTGAAAATGAATGAAAGCGAAACAGCGAGAGCGTTATAAAAGGTGGATGGAAGAGAAAGGATAAGAAAACGCTGGGTCACAAGACGAGGGAAAAGGAGACCTGATGGGAGAACGAGAAAGATCGAGACGCAACGGTGCGAGCGAGAAGAAGAAGAAGAAAAAAAAACAACAACAGGAGAAAAAGAGCGAAAGACAGAGACATTGACAAATGCATATAAAGTCATTCCCGAATGCACGAACGACTGGAATGCACCAGCGCTTGATTACAAGTGAAACTTCACCGAGACCTGACGGGTGATTGATCGTCAGAAAAAGACGAAAAGGAATAAGTCGGATAAAAGGAAAATATTGTCCATTGATCGTAAAGCGTAAAAAAGAGAGTGGAAAAAGATGTAAAAAACGAAAATAGTCCGCTCGTTGATCGTTAAACGTATATTTCAGCGTGCGGTAAAATCAAAACGTCGCGCGTCGACCGCGTGTCCGCAGGTAGATTGTTATTTCATTTTTTTTCTCGCTCGGAGCGCGCTCGGCGGAGGGTGAAAAATACTCTCGAGGCCGCAGAATGTTGGATAAAATTTGCACGTACCGCAAAAATGTGATACGATATCGTTGATAAAGAATTATTAATTGAATAATGCGCGTGTTATTTTGTATAGAGGATGAGACCGCGTATAAGGTTTTGATGGACCGGGATGGGGCAGAAGAGGAGATTGACGTTGTCGCGGTTAAAAGGCTCGGATAATAAAAAAACGAGCCCCCGGAGGTACTTTTTGACATGGAGAATGGAAAATCATTGCTGGCGATCATCGGCGCCGCCGGGCTTTTCGAGAATTTTTCGAATTCCCGGATAAATCCCCGGAGCCGATTTCCATTAATTTAGCGTGTTCATGCGGCCATCACAGCAGCAGAGGTTATGGCGAGGGGAGCAGCGAGGAGATTTGGAGAATTTCTGCTATCACCGCATGGGCGGAAAGGTCGGCTTTTGTCCAAACGCGATTCCAACTCAAATAGACAGAAACTCGCTGCACGTACGTTTCTCACACATATTTCCTCTTTTACGTACATTCTTCCTTCCGGAATGCGTTATGCGCATACATTTTCCTTCCGCGCGCTCATTCTGAAACTGCCTTTCCGCACATATTACTCCGGGCATCCCGGGCTCTTTCCGGGATCCATTTTAATCCACGGATTAAAATGAAATCCCCGCGATCCTGGAAAACCGTGCAACGACGACGCTATACACCCTCCTCCCCCGCGCATGAATTTTTACAAAATAGCTGCTGAAGAAGCCCCCGCGAGGTTAGACGCTCTAGCTCTCGTGCAATCATTGAGAGTTTTACATGGCCGATGGCTTTATTTGACGGTGAATATACGGAAGTAAATGACAAAAACACTGCAACGCTCATCGCCCCGCTCGCATATAACCATCGAGAACTCTTTTTGAATTCCCCAAAAATATCATATCTTTATATATTTCTTGAATTTTATTTTTACTACACAAAATTGAGATAACAAATTAATTAATTGGCCTTGGAGAAGTTTATTGAAAGAGCGGAGGTTTTGCTTTCTCTCTCTCTGCTGCGGAATAAAATATATATTAAAGAGCGAAAATGGAGGCCGAGTTCAAGCGCGTTATTCCAGAGGTTAGACATCAGAAAGGAGGCGGATAGAGCGCGGGGTTTGGAGTTTACGAGATCCTAGAGAGCCAAGCTTTAACCCGACGACGTGTCACGGGGTCAAAAGTTGGCGGGTCGCCGACCCTCAACGCCCTCTGACGTTTTCCTATCTTCCTCTCTCTCGATCTCGTTCCATCTCTTGCTGGATCTCCGAAGCGCGCATTGTACCGTTTCGTCTTGGTTTATTGCTCTCAGGCAGCCGGAATCTCTCGAAATAGTGAAATCAAATCAAACTGGCGGCCATCATTGTCAACGAGGGAGAAATAAAGCCACGAGAATTCCAGTAACGATGCATCTATGAAGAATGCCCCATTTCGCCGCAAGCAGCGAAAAAATATAACCGCAAAACTCTTTACTCTACATTTTGAAACGTCAAAATATAGTGTCATCAAGATTTGAGAGGAAATTTTCTCTTTTATAACACACATTACGTTTTAAATCGTTTACAATCAATTTTTTAATCAATTCAATTAAAAATTATATATATTATTTTCACAAAACGAATTATTCGGATCTTAAAAATTTATGAAAAAATTCCAAATGAGATAAATTGAAAAAAAAAGTACAATGCCGAGAAGGGAGTCGCGTGAGTGAAAAAAAGAAGACGTAAAATGTAATTTTTCGAGATGTCGAATTTTGTGGAAGCTTGAGTCGTCGAAACGTGATGTCAACTCGGGATAGAATGCCCAGGAGAGTAAATAAAAGAAGAGGAAAGTGTCCACTACATCATTTAGGAATACGTGTGCGGTGGAAGTGTATTTTTGTGAACGTCAGAGTGGCGTGGAAGCGGAAATTTAGCAGAGGACGTTTCAAGGATCATCCCAGCGTATTTCGCGATCCAGACTGTCCCGGATCATTTCTCACGTACAGGACACACAGTCGTGCGTGATATTCCTCGAGAGCATCCACGAGACGTTCGGAAACGAATTGTGCGCGAGTCTTTACACGCCGCGAGCGCGGGGACGAGATAGAGAGAGAGAAGCGAAAAAAAGTTTACGAGAGACTCGCGCGACGAGTTCTCCTCTTACGGGCCATATAGAATCGGTACTTTGGACGCGAACGAAGGGCGAAGAATAGAGGCTGAAACGGGCGAGAAAATATGGCGAAGAAGTAAGAAATACGCAACCATTTCCTCAAGTACAAAAATAACAAAATTAAAAAAAAATTCTATTTTATATAAATTAATGCACAAGACATATATTTTTGATCGCGATATGAGATCACAGACTGCTGTAAAAAAGAATCTATATATGATTGACGAGTGGAGCACTTTCAATCGATCTTCTGGAAAATTCCTGACATGCGATAAACATATACGCGCGGTAGAAAGCGAGTTTCGATCCGTTCGTGGGAATGACGTTTCAGTGGCGACGAGTCTGAGTCAGAGCTCGGATGAGCAAGAAAAAAATCACATGTACGCTCTCTTGCCCCACTCTTTTTTTTTCTACGCCTCGGTACGCGTCTAGGAGATAATAAAAATCCACTGGCAGATACGTTAGCTGCAAAATATACCGATATACTTTGTAATAACTCGATGACTTCATCTCCGTTACTTCATCCTCGCCTTCGAATTTTAGAAAAATCACACACTGTGCGAGTTTGACAAAATATAAATAATATGTATATATTTTTCAAGTATGAAACTATTTCAACACACGTGTTATTGCAGAAATGCAAAATAAAAAATGAGCATGCGCTTGTTAAATATTGGAAAGCAAACGTTTGCAGATAATTTCGAAATGCTCGAGACGAAATCTTTTGGCGAGAATGGCTTTTTTTTTGTAATTCCCCTGCAAAGAAAATCAGATAAAATGGATATTTCATTTTCCTTGCACCTGCGCGTGTGTTTTCCGTGAGCGCGGCGCGAGGTTGCCTCTAGTTTTTAGCCCAGGTAAAAACATACTCGGGCATTTCGTGATTTATAATGTTTGCAGTTATGAGAAGAGTCTGCCGGAGTATGCAGGTGTCGAGTTTGCGACAGAGTGAAAAGTCAAAACGCGTAAGTTTTAGCTGTGGGGGGAGCGTTAGCAAGCGAGAAAGAGAGTACGGTAAATATGTGTCTAATATGTTGGCTTTAAACCTAAAACACGAACGGACGGGCGGTATGGGAGCGTAAATTTTGAAAGGAGAAAACTCGAGGTCCGGAAACGTGAGTGCGCGAGTTTAAACACACATGTCTGATTTATGCACAAGTAAAGATATTCCACACACATCGTGTAAGTAAATATTGCGCTCATATATTGGCAAAATATCCCCCAGCTAATAAAAACTTTTTTCTATACATTCTACCTCCGCTTTTGCCGTTTAAACTCTTTTCCTTCCGTTCATCTCGCGTGGAGTCGTTCCCACGCTGCCAAGATTGAAGAAAAATAATGACAAAAGGGAAAAGAACGAAATGATAAAACAAAAGAGACAGGCGCGGCTTTTCTTTTCCCGAAGCTCATCATCCCGACTTCGAAACTTATTTTCCCTTTTTCCTTCTCCCGCCGCCGCCGCCGTCTCATCACATTAGGCGAAAACGTATCTACACTCGAGATATCGTCTTTCATACCGAGAGGAATAAAAAAATATAAATATCAAACGCATGTGCGTGCATACTGGAAATGAATAAATATACATACATCGAGAAAATAGCGTTCTTGTGTTAAAAAATGATAATAATAATGGTAATAATAATAGAAAAATATGAAGTTACATAGAAAATCATCGTGGCGACTATCTCAGAATAATAATAACAATAATTCGCAGTACCGCAAAGTTCTTTTATTACGGAGGATGTAATGTGATCGGGAGGAGGAATTATTTTCATTTGCGCGCGACCGAGAGAAACTTGTAATATGTTTGCGTGAAGGGGTGTGTAAAAAAATGGACACGTTTGAAAATGTTTAATTGCATAACCGGCGATTTTTCGAATTCGCGATTCTATACAAATTAGATTTGCAAGAACGCCAATGATTCAGTAATAAATACAGAGGCTATAAACCGTGTACAATTTCCTGTCGCGTCGGATACATTGGCAAATGAAGAGAGGAAGGTAAAATGATGGAGGGTTGATCAAAGAGCGGGAGGAAGAGGGTGGTGGAAAGGGAAAGCTTAGCAGCTAATTATCGCTGGATACAGAGATAATGAAAATCCGATTGGATAGTCATCGATTCAGAGAGATGAAGAGCGCGCGGGAGCTCTGTCTCTCTGTCCCTTTCTCTCGCTCATATCGTTCGCGGGTCTTTCCGCGCGCGCCGCTTTCCTCGTTATATACGCGTTTGCGTTACCATTTATTGGAACAATAATTGGAAAATCGTAATTAACTGCGCTGATGATCGAAGCTGCGGCTGGACAAACTTTTTCCATTACAAATATAAAAAATAAAAACTCGCACAATGAGGAAAATCTTTTTGATTATTGTTCGAAAAATAATGAAAAACCTTTTATTCATAATCAGCGAAGCAAAACTTTCTTCCAGTTTAATTTTCGATTATATTTTTGTAGTCCCCTCTTATTTGGAGCGTTTGCTGCTGCTTCGCTCATCCTCGCGTTGACGCGAAATCTTTTTTAAACTCCGAAATTTCAATGACAACGGGGCTTATTTGTCGGGAAGCGCGAAGCGTGCCAACCGCCGAGGAAAATAAGGACGGGAAACGGAGAAAGAGAGAGAGAGAGAGAGAGAGAAGCGAGAAAGTGAATGTACAAACGAGCGTGTAATAGAAACCCGGTGAAAGGAAATAGGATTAAACATCGAAGCCAGCGAGAGTGAGTTCCATGATAATTCGAGCGGGAGCGACGAAACGAGAAAGAGAGAGATGGAAAAGAGGTTCTCCTGAACCATTCATATGTTAATGAGCCAGTTACTGGGTCTGATGAGACCGAATAAAGGGTTCCACGAGTCCGCTTCTGCCTCCAATCAATGCATTCGACAATTGTCACCACTATTTCTCTCTCTCTCTCTGATCGATCATGACTTTTCACAACAAATTAAAATAAATCAACTTATCGTCCCATTTCTATATATCTATAAGGTATAATAATACACGATGAGAAAAAAAACTCGCTTGGATCAACCATCAGGTACATGTAGTTATATGTATAGTTTATTATGAAAATAAATAAAAATCATTTAAATACGTATATTTAGGTCTTGCAAACAAATGCGCATCAATTTTAAATATATTAATTCGGTTCAACACCAATATTATTTTCCATGTGAAAGAGTAATCGAAAGTAAATTCAGTACCTGATTTTTATTCCATTTACCAGTCTTTCATCGCTTTTTTATTATCTTTTCAGGACGACGGACGCGTCTCGGTGTAAGTATCAATAGAGTATATATGTGTGTAACATACGATAAACATACACAACGATTAAATGATTGCCGTTGAGGAAAAAAGAAAAATAAGAAGAAGGAGGGATTAACGAGGTCGTCGGGGACTCGTGTGTAGCAAACATCGCGATCCGTTTTCCTTTTTTTGACAAGAAATCGATTATCCCAATTTCTGACGTCCAGCTATACTCCAGTAATAATAATAGCGACGCCGAGCCCGAGCATACGCTTATATAAATTTTAGACTGGTTGTTTTTAATCGTTTGCGATGGATTTAACTTTTTAAATATCTGGGAAAATCTATATTTCTTTTCTTCGAAGATTTGATTGACTCTGTTATCTTTAAAATACTATACATTTTAAATATAAATTTTTAAGAGACATGTACTTTTTATTTCCATTTGATATTTTATTATAGCCAGATTTAATTTAATCAGTTTTTAAATATGATTGCAATTTATATATAGATTAAATCGTGACTCAGAATATACAAGTGAAGAAATTCCGAAGGTTTCGATTGATCTGCAATCCAAAGAATACCGTTGTAGCAAATATTCCGAAGAGAATAGTATTTTTTTAACTATGTTTCACACGTTAAAAAACATTACACAAAATAATGCATAGAACAAGTCAAAAAACTGATTTTTGGATTCAGTTTTTTCAATTTTTTAATGTGAATTCCTGAATTTCGTCTCGAATAAGTAGCATTTTCGTTATCTACGGGAAATTTCCGATTGAATAAGGTCTTAAAATCGAGAAAAAAAAATTCAAAAATTTTTGCCAATTTTTTAAGGT
>JAPYYW010003100.1:0-31905 GCA_030522545.1 Cremastinae sp. A BG-2022a
TCTAAACAATCCAAAAAAACCGGATTTTGGATAAGTGTTCTTATTGCCGCAAGGGCGCGAAGCGCCCGAGCCACTATAATCTGCTAGTATATATATATAGCTATATTTTCGAATCGATGATATGGAGAGCATCGAAAGGTGTGATTGGAATCGTAAATAAAATATCATTTGTGTCGAAAAATTCAATAAGTGGACAAAATAAGGAAGTCGGGAGAGAGATGAGGAAAGGGCGAGAAAGAGTGGCGAGTCGAGAGCGAGAGAGAGAGATAAGAGAAAAGTTTCTCTCTCGGTTTTTTGTGCAACTCCCTGGAGGTTTTATCTCGTTTGGGATCTCGAGGTGGATCTCGGGTATATCTCTCAGAAACAATAACGACCCATATACGCGGGCCGAACGCGTGTATTTGTGCAGATAAAAGGCGATACGTCGGTGTGTCGGTTGCGAGTGGTCCGGGCGATGACAGGAAAAGAGAGATGGAGAAAAGAGCCCGAGGGCGCCCTCTCGCGGGCCCGAGGAACGCCCCTTTCCAACATTAAATGCCGTATTAATGCCGAGACGTTCTTCCTCTTTCTCTCTCTCTCTCTATCTTTTTCTGGGCCTTCCTTATTCGATACTCGATATACCACACGTCGAGAAAGTTTCGTGCACGTGTACACTTTTTTTCTCCCTTTCCCTTCCCCCCCACTCCTTTTGTTTTCTTATTTATTCCCTTTTGAGACTTTTTTCGCCCGAATGCAAGTCCAGCTCTCCTTTTTTCACATTGCAATTTTTATTTCTTTATCAGGAATGATCGAAGACACCGCCGGGCAACGCGCCCGAGATATTCGCGGCAAATTAAAAAAAAACGTCCTCGTCGATGATGACGTTAAAATACATTTTTCCCCCTTCATTTTCATATTTCAGGGAATTAGCCGACATTTTTTCGTTCGTATATACCTTCATCAGAGAAGACGCTCCGTTTCGTGCAAAAAGTATTCCAGGTCGTACGATGACGAGCTCTTGACTGCCTGTTTATAATTTTCAATCGTGCACTCGCGTTATTTACGTATTTTCGTTCTCGAGTTTTTTTTTACCCTGGAGAATTTAAATTTACGATTCACGATATATAGAACAATGTTTTTTTAGTCATAAACTTTCAGTAGACTTCAAATGAATGTTTCTAACCATGTTTCTAACCCTCAACCATTTATCGCTGGATTTTGGCATGTTTCGGAGCAGACGTGCGAGCTCAAAATTCTAAAAGGCCAGAAAACGTAAAAAATGATAAAAATTTTTTTTTAATTGTTACATTATTTACATCTTTAACTACCGAATCATCATCTAACGAAGTAATTTTATTATTTGAATTTTTATTCATAGTTTTACGTGAAAATCAGAAAAAAAGTTCCTTTTCCGTTTATAAAAAAAAAAATTTGTCATTTACAAATTTTGATACATAATCTTTTTATCAAGAATCACTCAAAAGCATATATTATAAGAATATTATCGAAAGAAAAATATTATTCGATGCACGTGTTATTTGCACTCCATAAGCATTCCTATACTTTATCGTTTATTTTGTTTCTATATTTTTTATATTTTTTATATTTGTATATTGCCTGAGAGTGTTCTAAGGTATAATAATAAATCGTATCATATCAAGAGTGGATTTTCAATTAAATTTTCTCAATCGTAAATCTTCGATAAATATTATTTCCCAAAAGCGTTATATTCTGAAAAATTTTCAACAATTTTTATTTTCCCGAAATAATTGACTTTCGCGGAAAAAGCCTGACGACGCGTGACTCTTTCCCTTTTTACCAGGTAGCCCTTTCATTATCGATCGTAAAGAAAGTTTAACAACTGATAAGGGAAGCGTTGATAACAGATATCGATATTTATGGACGTTACGATCGATCACACCGCGGGGATTGAAGTCTACAATTTGACCAAATCGAAACATAGAGGAAAAGAGAGAGAGAGAGAGAAATAGCGGAAAGAAAAGAGAGAATTAGTCGGCGGAATGGTGTATTAGAGGACACGCGTGTCGCCGAAGGCTCTTTTCTCTATATCTATATTTTGCAGCGTTATTCCTCCGTGCGATATTAAAAAACAGTTCTGCGATCGTAGCCTGCGATACGAGCACGTTTTTCGCGGAATTTATCCACATGTATATTCATGTACAGGCTCGTAAGCGCGCTGAGAGAAACGAAGGGCGAAAGAGTCGAGACTCAACGCCCAGCGGATACTAACTCGGGCTCTAGTCCCCGATACGCGCTCGTATATTGTCCCAGCATCGTAGAAAAGCGCGAAACGTTTTTGTTCGATCGCTGCAGAGGTCAATAACTAGCTCCGAGGATTGACGTCTCCTTGCCCTTCGAGCCAGAGTCCCTCTTATTTTCATTTTACACTTTGTTTTTTTTTTCTCTCCTAACCAACGCCGTTGAAGATTGAAAATTATCGCGCACGATGCATCATCGGATATTAGGAGAAATGTAAATCGAGTGAAAATTGCCGATTTGCGTATAGAAAAATTTAACGGGACACTTTTTTTAATTTTTTCCTGGCTCGTGTGTTATTTAAGGTAGTCAATTGAGTAACTTTAACGAAAAGTTTTTAATTACCATTCATATAATATTTTAAACATTTGATTTTTAAATATTTTGAATAATTAAGGAAATTAGGTGGAGAATTTGCTGTAAATAAGGAATTGAAAGATAAACATTTCGTTGAAAGTTGGTCAATTGACTTTGTCGTCGTCAGCTCGTGATGCCAGTTTTTTAAGGTTAAACATATATAGAAGGCTCAACATTAATTGAAAATGTTTCAAAAATTACCTCGATAAGTTACGTTTTTTACTATTCCATATGAATCATTGGTAATTTATAAAAAAGTTACTCAAAAATTTGCTTAGCTGTCGAATCGTTAATTATTTAAAAAATTAAATTCAAGTAATAAGAGCCCGTTTTAAGGATGTTGTGTTCAAGAATGAAAATGGTGGAAATTTTTTGAAAATTTTACATAATATTATGTAACATTTCCAAAAGATTGTGTGAAAATTTCACGACGATTAGGAAGTTCCTCATTAATATATTAATTGTTAAAAGTAGCTATTTTTTGTACCTTCTCAAAAGAGCACGTGTTTGAAGGTGCAATTTTTTTGTAATAAATATCTCAGTAACGAGCTTCCTAATTTAATGGAAATTTTTCAATGACCTTTGTGTGGTCTTAAAGAAGCTTCATAAAATTTTTCAAAAAAAATTTCATCAATTTTTTGTGCAATCACACAGAGAATAAACTTGTCATTGAATGGTCGTGAATTTCAAATGTTTTTTTTTCCAGTTCTTTTGCAGCAACTTTTTAAAATAAATTTTTACTCTCAAACGACTTTGTATGGAAGAAAAACGTTGTCAAACTTTTAATTTTTTGCTCTACGGACACAAAATCCTTAAAATTGCATATTTTGAAATTAAATTACTCCCTCAAATGATCGATGACCTATACAAAATTTTTTTTCTTTCTGTACAGTTTTATTAACTGTACAACATATATTATTTTAAGATTTTAATCTAATAACTCTCACCAAAGCACGACCTCCTTAATTTTCCCTCTCGAGTCGAATTTCGTGACGAATAAAGGGAGTTGATCGAATTTTTATAGGATTTCGGTACATTCTTTAACTCCCGAAAGTCTGAGACGGAGCCTCCGGCAACGACGAGGTTATGTTTCGCCCTACTCGCGAATGTTATTTTTTTCTCGTTATCATCACGCATGCGCGATCACTCGCCCCGGGAAAGGATTATTCGCGATAAGGATCCACTAGATTTATCTCGAGATAATAACGCTCTCGATCCCGCAAAACGATCGCATTCACTTGACACAAGACCGGAGGCAAAAATTGTACCACTGACACGTTTACGCTGAAAAACACGTATGACGAAAAACACGATGAGTCCATAATAATAATTTTAAAAAACGAATTATTTTCTAACTCGTAAAACAAAATCACTCAAATATTTTTATCACTCGTTACGTTTATTTCACTTCATTTGACAGTTTCAGAATATTTATTGGATTTTCTTATACTTTTCGTCCTGTTCTCTTTCTCCTTCGAACAAATTGTCAGCTGATTGACTCGCTAAGCGGCCAGTAGACGGCACGAAGGGACCGCGCGACCGTCACGCTTGAATGACGCGCGGTTGAAAAACAAACTGTGCAACTGATACTCGGGCGTTCCCCCTGGCCCACGGCGGTTAGTTATTAGTTATTATTCCGTGTTCCAATCAACGAAGCGTCGGTCGATGGCCGTGCTCGTCAAATTACTCGGAATAAAAATGTTTTCCTTATCGTTAACGTGAAACAACGAAAACGCGCATTTTATGACACGGGGAGCATAAATAAAAACGCTTAGTCGAAATTTCAGAGTGTTTTTTCCCGAAGATTAACGGGGACAAGTGTATCCATTGTTTACCGGTGTTAGAGCGTCTCGTGAGCCGCAGCCACGCTTGTCTCGCCCGAAGCGTCGATCTGCGATGAGCGGAAAAACCCGATGCGGAATCCGAAGTTTTTCAACGTTGGACATATTTCGGCAATACCACAATCAGGCTAGTGTACGAATTCATTCTTTTTTTTTTATTTCAATTCTTACCTTCAATAATTTTTCACGTATCTCCCACGAAAAAATGCCTGGATTGTCCCTCTTGAGTTCCTCGATTCTGGACTCGACTTCCGGCGTTGCGACGCGAGGTTTGCTACCGCCGATCACTCCGGGCCTTATAGAGCCCGTTTCCGAGTATCGGTTGAGAATTTTCGACACGCAACCGTGCGAAACCCTCAACTGTCGCGATATTACGCAAGGTTTTACCCCGGCCGCTGCCATCTCGACGATCTTCAGCCTTATGACATTCGGCAGCGGTCGTCCGTTTATAAATACGCCGCCCAATTGATTCATCCGCCCTTGTCCTGCATTTTTTTTACAATATCATCATCATCGTTAATATTATTATTAATTAATTATTATTAATAATGAAAAAATAATTACAATTATTATATCCTATTATTAATTTGGGTATAATTGTTCGACTGAATTGATTTTTTTTTTCATTTTCGAACGCAATATTAAATTACTTTTATAATTAATAATAACGATAATAATAATAATTATTATTATATCAATTCATTTGTCGTGCTATTTACACAAAGAGTAATGAGATTCGTTTTTTTTTCGCATTTCGATGCAAAAGCTGAGAGACAAAATTTTCAATTCTGATGAACTTTGACAAGTCTTTGCTGTCTCTGTTAAGTTTTTGTATTTCCTTTAAAAAGTACGTATTTTTAGTTCTGGGGCAGACTTTTGAAGAATTTCGTACTCGGCGATTAATCATCGAAATTCTTTTTTTTTTTCTTGAATCTGAGTTGAAAGATTTCGAAAAGGCAATTCCGCACAATAGTCTGCGAGGAAGAAATCTATTTGGATTTTTGTTTTATGTCTTCACTGGACCGAGAAAGGTAAAGTCCAGTAGAGAAATAATGCACCGGAGAATAAAAAACAGAAGTAAAGTGGCTCGCAAAATTTCGTCGCGAAATCGATTCTCGTAAATTATGCATTCTTTTGACTCCGATTTTTTTTTCATTTGTTTGTCCGACACTGCGTAAATATAAAAGCCAAGGAAACAATGTTGACAAAAATTTTGGACGAAACGTAAAATTCCGTCCAATGCATATAAAAGCGAGTTGAGGATGTGTATTTATATAAGCTATTCATTTCTTGGCGAAAAAGAAAAATTCGACGTTTTATTATTTAGTGCCCCAGCTAGACTTTCAATTTGCAACTTGAGCATATTCTGTCATCAATTGAAACTTTTAAAATTATTTTAATAATAATATAATCAAAATTTTCAGAAAATTAACGTATTTATAAAAAAAAGTATAATACGAAAAAATAAAAAAAATTGACAAAAATGTAAATATTTTTAAATTTATATTTATATTCTATTTTTTAATTTATATTCAGAGCAGTTTTATGAATTTTTTATAAAAAGTAGTGCCAAGATTCAGCAACTTTATGGATGGTCTTTCAAGTGAAATTTTAATATTTTTTCATGATTCATTTAAGTGTGCTGTTCATTGTATAGAAAATACTAAAATAAAGGATTAGAGTTTTATTATAAGAATTATTATTCTTGTCATATTACATATATATGGTACGATTAAAAATTTTATAGAGTTGTCTTTACAATTGAAAGGTTATAGGAACCCTGTCAATAATTTCTGTATTGCAATACCGTCAGTATACTTAGGCTTACATTATATCATTATTTATTTTTAATAGTTGATGCAAAAGGACTGTAACCTCACTTTTTTGTTCTATATAAACTTTTCAGAATGTTTAATGAATATGACACATTTTTTTGTAGAGGGTCACTTTTAAGAAAAACAATTGTTTTTTTAAATGAAAGACCCGGAATCGTATTCTCGCATACAATAATCAGCAATAAAGATCTGATATTCAATCGTGATTATATCTTAAAAGGTCAAAAGTTGACAGGGAAATGTTTTTTAATGCAGATTTCGTAGCCGGAAACTTTTCAAATCGTTTGATCCCAGAAAAACACATTTCACTTTCAATTGACACTTCTGATGTAAAAATCCTTGAAGTTTAATAACTCTTGAGCCATTCGGTAAAACGATTTTTAATTCGTTTTCGCCAGATTTGTTCCTGCGCTTATAGGAACAAAATTTCACAAGTTAAGGTAGTTCGATGATGGACGAGTTCATACTTTTAGGTTAAGCATGTATCGTTGAGACAAATTTATGAACTAAATTTTTTTCAAAGATAATTAATTGAAAATTTATATTAATTTGATGTGAAACACCCAATTTCGAGTGATTTTTCGGACAAAACCCACACTCGTATTTTTCAAACAAATTAGGTGAAATTTAAATATATTATGCAATGTACCCTATATACTAGTGCATAACGTTCTTGGAATTCCAAAAAAATGAAAAAAAATTTTTACTTTGGTTTTTTTATTATTTTTTTTAATTTCAAGAGTGTCAGGTCCTAGTACAGTGTACACTGCATAACGCATTAAAATTTCAATTCATGTGGGTGAAAAATACGAGCGTGGGAGGTTTCTGAAAATTCACTCAAAATTGGTCGTTTCACCCCAACGTTCTTTGATGTTGTATTAGAAGGTGTGAAAAATTTGAGGATGCTTCACAGTCTGAAAATCGAGACACTTATATTCGAAAATCGCATCTTTTAACATTAGGCTTATATGGGAGTTACCGAAAATGTTCGATTTTCAAGAATTATTATTTCGTTTTCTAGATATTAAAATTTGGACACAAGTCATATCTGATATATTAATTATATATTAATCTCAACGTACACCAATTTTCATCGCGAAATCTTGGATAGCCAATAATCATCGAACTACCTTAATCCCAAATTTATTTAAAAAACCACAAAAGTTTGATTAAAAGACGAAAAAAAGGGTTCTGTAACGCGGGCCAACCTTGATAAGGGTATCCAGCGTAAATGGGCCGCATTCCCGTAGCGCCCTCCATGAATCCAACCGTCTGGCCGAGTCAATCCTTATTGCGATCCGATATAAACAAAAACCGTAAGATTCGCGACAACTCCCGAAACTCGAGGGTCGCCTCGTCACTCACAAACAATTCCGTTATCCTTTTTATTTCCTCATTGAGTCGTTTCTCGGTCGGAGAGTCACTCCGGGGCTTTTGCACTCGCGGTATCCGGGCCTTATCGTCGATCGAACTGTCAGAGGGCCGGAGACGTGTCGTCGCGAGAGGAGACGCGAAGGAGAGAGAAGAGAAAGGGAAGAAGGAGCGAAAAGCGTCTGGCGGAGGTCCGAGGCGCGAATTTCGCGATTCGAGGATCGAGATTTAAGGAGAGCGAGAGAGAGAGACAGAGAGAGAGAGAGAGAGAGAGAGAGAGAGGGAAGGGAGGAGAAAGAGAGAGAGAAGGAGAGAGGAGGAAAAAACGTCCACGCGGGAGACACGTTGCTGGAAAAAGATCTCGTGGCTCTCGATGCGAGGGGTTTCACAGCAATAACTTGATTGTCGAGAGTCGAGCTCTCTTCTTCGTCTCGCTTCCCGATGGTCGAGGGGAAGGGGTGCTTATTTTGTGGAGGAGAGAGCGAGAGAGAGAGAGACGGACCAAGTCTAAGCAGGAACGAAAATGAGAAGGACAAAGAGAGACAAAGAGAAAAAAAAGAAAGAAAAGTGATGCTGAGAGAGACAATAATGGGTCGGATGCTTGGTGAAAGAGAGAGAGAAAGAGAGAGAGAGATGAAATTTTGGGGAGACGGAGAAAAAATGCCGAGACTCCGATCGTCGACTCGCCAACCGCGGGTCCGGCCTGACGATTCGGAAAAAAACACTTCGGAGCCGATCTCTCGAAAACTACGATGGGCAATAAGGGGCCAAAGGATTCCCCTTCCAGCTCAACAATCGCCACGCCCTCCGGGCACGCGGTTGGACAATTTTCCCGCGCACCGAATGGGCGTTCACCAAACGGGTTTACGCCTATCCGGACCGCATCTCTGCACGCGAGCGCGTTTATTTCCGCGCGTTCGCCGTTGATAAATGAATATAGTACGGCACGACGCGCAATGACCGCTTTGTGCGTTCTCGAATGCGCATCCTTTATCCTCGAAATCTAAAAAGTAAACAAAGAAAAATTAGATAACACGCCTGGTTTGGATCAACAATTTTTTTCTGCGAATTTTATATACATTAAAATCGTGAAGTAAATTATTTGACTTTTCAAAATATTAAATCTAAATAAGGGGAATTTTATTTTTAATTTGGATTCGATCAAAATAAAATCGAAACGAAATAAATTGACGAAAAATGTCTTTTAACTGATCTCCATTTCGTCAAGTAATAAAATAGTGTTTAATATCGTGATTCTGCAAACGGTCAAGGAACAAAAAAAATTGCCAGAATCACAGAGTAATAAATGTCATATATTTTTAATAATAATAAGGCTTTCTAAAACGTCGATGAATTCTATTATCTTAATTGAAATCGATTGAAAAACAAATTGAAAGATTAAATTTGGCGAATAATATCTTTCAGCTCCACTATTTCGTCAAGTAAAGTTTTCAAAATGGCGATTCTGCGAATGATGCAGACACGAGAAATTGCAAGAATCACATAATTGAACATTCTTTTTTTTATAAGACACTCTCCAAAACATTGATTAATTATGATCTCAGTTGAAATTGATTGAAAGAAGAATTGAAAGGAAACTTGGTCAATATCGTTGAACAATTCCGCCATTTTGTCAAGCGACAGGCGGGCAAAATGGCGATTCCGCGAATGATCAAAATCGTCGGCATAAAATCTTGTGAGTATAATATTCTTTGGAGGACTCTCGCGTGGAGGAATATGGGACACAACTCGCATATGCACATCCGGATTTCGTTTCAAAAGAGCAAGAGAGAGAAGGAGAGAGAAAGAAGAGAGAGAGAGAGAGGAAAAAAGTGCAAAACGCGTACACGTACGCGATTATTTACGTTTATAGCTATGAGTTACGACTGTATGCAGAGAAGTAATTAAAGCCCTGGCTCGAACTGAAACGGATGGGGAGCATTAATTTGAGACGACGACGAGCGCGAGCGAACGCGAAAGAGGAATGAATGCGCGTGAACGCGGATGTGAGAAATATGAAATGCTTTTCTCGCCGTTATAATTATTTTTTTAATTTATTTTCAATAATATTTAAAGTACTACGTCTATTATAGTAACCACAAATTAAATCGTTGAAATTTTTATCTTACTCGAACGAATGCTTCATTAGCCTATTTCATAAATTTCATTGAAAATGACTGCTGTATTTTTTCATGAAAAATTTGTTAAAAATTCTCCAATTTATGCATAATACTAATGTACACAAAAATCAAATAAAATTCTTCACAATATTTCAAGAAAAATTTTTGCAAAAAATGTTGTACGACTTCTATATATCTGATCAAAAGAGATTTATTCTTTTATATAGGATCATAATATTAAATAAAGTTAGCTATGTTATTCTCTTTTGCTCTCATCAGAAAAATATCATTTAACTCTTATTTTTTTTCGAAATATTATAGTCATGCTAATTGAAGAAAAAAAGAGTAAATCCATATTTTCTGTTTCTCTCTTTCTCCTGAACTCATGTGTCACATGGTATCAATTAAACATCACTTTTCTATATTATAGCAATAAAAATCAAAAGATTTTTCTTACCTGCCATAATTAAATTTTGGCCCTATATTCTTGAGACACATTGCAAAAATATTTAATGAGAAAAAAATCGTTGTTGTTTAAATTTTAAAGGTACCCCGGTCCCAACCTCCGGACAGGCGCGTCAAAAAATTTGACACGCAAGTACTGATCCTTGAATTTTTTCAATTCATCAATGTTTTAGCAATATTTACATTATGTATCTCACATTTTCAACGTGCTATATTTCAGTCAACCCCTTAATTATTCATTTTTTTCCTCTCTCAATTAGTTTCATTTATAATTTTTATTAATTTTTTAATTATCCAATTTATTGCGTACATATCCACTGTAATAAATTGAAGAATTAATTTCCTAATAGATTTTTAAGGAGTGAAGTTTTCGTCGTTTAAATTTCACTATATATTAGCGGGAAAAAATGCAAAATCGTGCGAATAAGATAAGGATGGGAATGACGGTGGAGTAATCGCGCAAAAGGGCAATTTCTTTGGAGCACGAGCTTTCGGAGTGTCCGCGTGGATAAAGAGATGAAGGGAGGGGTTGCGGCTACGTTACCTGTCACCGGACATAATATACTGTGCTGTATAAGTGTACAGCGACTTTAGCGCGTATATAATATACCCGAAGATAATTTACAGCTTTCGCCGTGTCAGGAAGTAAAATCATGATACAGGCGATGATGGATGCTCGAAAATTTTTTCCAAGAATCATAAAATATCATGAAGGTTGAGAAGCGTCCATACAGATTGGACTCTGAAACCCTGAAAAATTCGAAAATCTTTATTTCAATGTACGAAATTAATTAGAAAAGAGCTTTCACCTCGTTGGCCATCGTACAAAAAGTGTGTCGTGAAAATTGTTTAAGGCTACATTTTTAAATAATTCTGCACATTAGATCTTTGTGTGTAAGCGTAACATTTCTTTAGAGCAATCCAAGAATTCATAATGAAAAATCGAAAAAACTGACTTTTCCAGTTTCACTCACAGGAAGTCGCGGTATTTAGAATTAAAGATCCCAATATCAAAGACGTGCTCTTATGGGACGGTACAGAAAATTGTGATTTTCGTCAATAAATATCTCGTAAACGCATAAGTGAATCGCGGTTTGAAATTTTGTAAAGAGTATGGACATACAAATTGAAAGTTTACCAAATTTGAGCTCGATTACGCGGTAACGGTTTTTCCGTAGTACTATTCCTTAAGGATGTCTTGCAAATCAAGTTGAATACTTTTTACAATTTTATTTTTAACATGCTTTATACTGTAATTAAATAATACTAAAATAAAGGGTCAAATTTTTAGAAATTAAGAGTTATCGTGTTGATCCAAAAAGTATATTTAGTAACGTTAAAACTTTTATTAAAGTTGTTGTTTTGATTAAGGTTAGGAAAGCTGTCAATGCTTGGGGTATTACTATATTGAGCTCTGGGTAAACGGTTTATCGTCATTTTTCGTTAATAATTAATAAAAAAAGGCCCGTAACCTCAAATTTTTATTTGTCCTACAGGTTAAAAAATGTTTAATTAATATAAAAAATAGTTTTTATACAAAGAGTCACTCATGTGCAAAACAATTGCTTTTTGAAAATAAAAAGGTACGCAATTGTGTTCTCGCATCTACTCAATGTTAAAAATCGAATTTTCAATTTCAAATATCTTCGTTAAAAAGTCGGGAAGGGCATATTTTTTGTGCGCATTTTGTAGCGTGGAACTTTTCCTATATATCGTGATCTTAAAAACACGCGTTTCTATCATGATTGACTTTTTTTATAGACATCCTTAAGTTTCTCATATTTAACGAATATTCGTGAATTATTCCTGTTCTTATTTTTAGGCGTAAAGCATACATTTTTGCAGTGCACAATAAGTCGCTCGGGTTGGAGAATGTCTGGCTTGTTTTTCGAGGGAAAATTCGAAAGGGAGATCGAGACCTCCCGCGGATTTTAGCCGGTGTAGGAAACTTTTCGAGTCCTCTCGCTTCATCTCGACTTGCTCTCTCTCTCTCTCTCTCTCTCCCCGTCTTTTCCTTCCTGTCGTCTCATTGAGCTCTTCCGCTACGCTACCGTTCTCCCGAAGCTCCGGGTCGGGCGGCAAAAAGATTTACAACTTTTCCCGGAGCGTTATATTAGTTCGGAGCGCGAGAGCGTGTAGCGCCTGTTCTCTTCGTCCCGGTGCGCAACGCACACGCTCGCGCGCGCCTCGAGTTTTCTCCTCGCGTTCGGCCCAACACGCCATCATAAAATTTATAACGTCCCATCATACATTCATTATGATTTTACTCACTGGACGACAGACTCGCCCGTTGTAAATATTCCTCGTTCCAAGAGACAATCTCTCTCGTATTAGCTTTGCACAGTTTGCAGTCTTATTCGTATACGCACTCTCGCGCATTTTCGTTCTTTTTCTCCTCTTTTCCTCGCCATATGTATACGCGTGTAACGAACACACGAAACGGCGACTCGATTCTTCTCGCCCCGACGATTATCCCCTCGTCTCCGACGCCGTCTGCTTTTCCACTTTTTTTTTGTCACGCAATTTTTCGGCGACGAACGCACTTTTCCTCACGGTCACTGTTTTGGAAATATTTTACTCATTTTCTGTGCATGCCGAGACAGAGTGGGATTCTTTCCAAAATTCATTCGTTCAGAGTTATTATTTCAAAAGTAAATATTTATTACATTGAGTTTAAAAAACGAATAAATTTAGGTTTATCTGCTTCTTCCAATCTGTCTGTGCTATTTAACTTTTTCTATAAATTGTAAAAAAGTCAATGTATTTCTCAAATTTTATTTGACAACATCATTGAAATGACACAAAATATAATCTCAATTGTTTTGTGATAAATAAATCAGACACATATTTCAATTTACTTTTAAACATATATAATTCGATGCAATTTTTCTCAATGCGCAAATACAAAAAAAGGAAGATTTTATTGACGTCCTCGAAAATGTGCTGACTTGTAAAAAAGAATTTTAATCGATTACCTCGAACCGAATCGATGAGTGAAAAAATAATACCTCGCGTTGCCCGGAGGCTGAAAAGTGCCAGCAGGATTCCTTATTCCTCTCTTCGACGTGCCAACAATGCGTGTCCGACGGTGGTGGGCAGCAAATATTGTATACTCTCGTTCGGGCAGAGGATCTCCGAAGATTTACAGTCACGAAAATTTCGCTTAATTGTTCGCGAGAGGGAAAATTCGTCCCTTCCGGACTCCGCAAGACATTTCCCAGGACGTCTGGTACTCAATTCGGAAATGAGACATTTTCGCCAGTTGGGAAAAGGAAAGCCTGCCTGCGAAACCCCGCAGATTCAAACTGTAAACTCAATTTTGCGCAAATGCACGTTATTTTTGACGGATTATTTAGCACTCGGCGACTCTTCGTCTCGGAAATTCATCCCCGATGGGCGATACAATGGGGGTTTTGACGGAAGCACGCGGTGATACGCGATGGCCAAGTTGGCCAGCTACCGCCGTCCCGTTCGCACCTTAAAATCAGATCCAAGGTCTCGATTTACCTTTTTAAGGATGTTCTGTTTAAAATCTAAAATGGAAATTTTTTGAATATTTTACATAATATTACATAATTTCTTCAAAAGATTGTGTAAAAATTTTCCGACGATCAGGAAAAGTTCCCAATTAAGATATCTCAATTATTTGAGAAGTTATACAATACAGATCCTGGAATAAATTTGATAAAATACAAAGGAAAGTTTTCTGAAATTCCCAAAATTATTTGAAAATTATTAATCGTGGAAATTCTTGTCAACAATAACTTATTTTTAAACATGATTTTGTACCGTGCCGTTTTTTTAACTACTTTGTCTACGTTCTACAAAAAATGTATGATTAAAAACATTTTTCTTTAACTTTTTTAGTATACTTTAGTAATAAAACGCTGATGAAAGTTCACATTATTTTTCCAAATACATATATATTATTAAAAAAAATGTACCTTCAGTTTATATGTCAAGAAATTATATGAAAATGACATAATCTTGTATGAAACTCTTTAAAAACCGTTTACTTCTTCATTTCTGATTCAACAGTTGGTCACATAAATAATCGTTTGTATCGCAGCCTCGAAAGAATCTGCTACCTATATATATAACGCGATTAAAAAAATATCACTCATCCAAAAATTGAAAAATCGATATCGTCCCGTATACAGTTTAAAATTTAACATACAATCGTTACATTTTCCTCAAAGAAAATCCTCGAAAAGAGGCGAAGAAAAACGAGGTGGGCCAGGATGAAGGACACTTGAAAAATGTCCTGACGCGATCGAGGATGTTATTTGTGGGATGATGGAAAACATTTTTTTTTGGCCGAAGGACTGGTAGAAATTAAAACGAAAGTAAAAAAAAAGGAGAGAAGGTTTTGTCCGCGGATTCCCCGGGGTTCTCGTTCGAGAAAAAGAGAGAGGAAAAAACTCGTCTCGCACACGAAGAATTTTTCCCTCGTAAGCGAGAGCGGGCTATAAACAGGCGCATTAAAAATTCTAATGGAGCCTATAACGCCGCCCCGATTCTCACCTAGTTTAACATAACAACAACGACACAGAGCGGCCATTACTCAAAACACGAACCGCGACCGATCTCTTTTTTTTCCTTGCCCCCTCTATCGAAAAAATACGAAAAAAAAAACAGAAAAAGCGACGTCGGGCTTCTTTACGAGACTCCGAAAGTCTTCGGAAATTCTGGACGAGTTTCTGCGTCCTGTTCCTCATATTTATAACGCACAGGTATGCGCGAGCGCTTTTTTTTCATACGAGTCAAAATGTGAGGTCTGTACTCGCTCTTGAACCGCCCCCGAGGCGCCTTTGACATCGATTGATGCCCGGTTATCTTTCATCAAGATTTATCGGACGCGCCGACTAATTGCCCCTCTTAATAGAATCTTTTTTTCACTTCTCTCTTTATTTATTTCATGCGCGAACCCGCGAGATTCGAGAAACGAGAGAGAAAACGATTCTCGTCTTGTTTTTCAGTATTTTATTTTTTTATTTTTTTTTATTTTCGTCTCATTGGATAACTCTTGTCTCCTTTTTCTTCTCCAGAAGTGTCAGAACGTGTCCTTCTACCTGTTTCACGCTCGAAAGGGTAATACACACATTAGCGATAGAATTTCTTTTTTTTTACTCCGATGCACCGCGTGAGATTTTTTTCCCTTGTTCTTTTTTCTCCAAATTTTTTACCAAGAGAATTGACCGAGAACTTTGTGCCCGGACGGGCATTTCTTTTTTTCTCGTAGCTATTATTTCTATGTTTATTTTTGGACAAGAAATGGAAAATTTTTTGGGAAGAGATGAATAATTGATACGATTATCTTTCAACTTTTTGAGACGCGGCTGAGAGCTCGAATTCTTCGTCGTTGACTCAACGCTCTTGTTCCTTCGTCTATATATATTTTCACATTAATAAATGAATTTTCAGCTCTTTCACTCGAAATCCTCGTCCAGCGCCGGACCGTTCCGTTGTTTTTCTCGCGTTTGCGCAATTTCGTATTCATCGCCATTGTTACGATTTCTTTGTTCGCGGAGAAACGGTATTCGAACTGCTGCTGGTCTTTCCCGAAGAAAATAAGCTTTTCTCTTTGACCTGGGAGAGAGAATAGGAACCTGTCGCTTCGGGCCTTCATTTTACTAATATCGTGAACTAGCGTATCATTTTAACGGGACGAAAATTTGAAAGACAATGATCACTCTCGAAATTCGGGAAAATCGCAAATTTCGAGATATCGCCTAAACAGATCGAGGAAAAAATGCATTCTTTAAATTTACATCCTATGTATAGAAATATTTTGAAAAATATATAGCTATCGGATTAAAAAATATATGTAACAAATTTAAAAGACAATTTTAAATCAATATTTAAAAATTATATTTTCTATTATCAATTTAAAGATATTTTAGCGTGATTTAATAAAATTAGTTGGCAATATTTAGGCCATGTTAAAAAAATATTTAATGATGATTAAAAATTTAATAAAATATAATGTAACACTTTTGGAAATAAGAGTATATTTTTAATCGATGCATTTGCAAAAATATGATTATTCGATTATAAATAAAAAATTATTTAAACGAAAGAATACTATAAATATATAGCTGAATAAAAAAGCTTGGAAAAGACAAAAATAATGATTTGATGTTTTCGCACCCGATATCGGTCGGACTTATCATTTGGTTGGGTCGTAACATTCGTTGAGAAAATGAGATTCGGGCTCGAGGAGCGGAGTCTCATTTCGTAAAAAATTCAAGGCGTCACATAATTTACGTGAAATTTGGCAATGAGCTCTTTACCGGCTGGTCAGAGAATTCTCCGGGAGGGAGAAAAAGGAGAGCGAGACCGAGGGAGAAGGGAGAGCGAGAGAGAGAGACGGAGGAAGGGACGGCGAGGCAGAAGAGCGGCACCTTTGAAGGAATTAGTCTTATTGGGCACAAAATTGGAACAGAGGCCTCCTGACCCTGCACATCGAGCCTTCCACACGAAATATATACATACAACGTGTTGCTTTAAAAAATAAGGTCTTTCGCTTCTCCGCGCGTTTCAATCTTTCTCTCCGTCTTCCTCACTTTCTCTCTTTCTCTCTCTTTTCGTTTCACATGCGTTTTTCCTTGCTCACCATAACGAGCTGAATTATGCCCCTATTCCCTTACGCGCGCAATAACGCGACAGCCTCATAGTTTGCAAAGCCACGAAGCCTCTCGAGCCCCCACACGACGCTTATTTTCACTCGTCCTCAAATTTCGATACTACTTTTTATACAAATGGATTTTCATCGCCATTCGTTATTTCGTTGTAAATCAATAATTTTTAATGTATATAATATGTAATAAACATACAATTTTTCAATGCAGTAAATATGTTTCAAAAATAATGACGATAACAGATTTTTATATAATCGTTACATTGAATAATTTATAAATATCTACAAATATTTTTTCTCAAACTTGAAAGCATTTATTCTGAATATGAATTTAAAAATATAACATTGTTGTTCTAATTTGTAAAAATATATTTGTAACATAAAAAATTTATTTATCGATAGTAACGTCGAACGTTTACTAAAAATTTTCTCATTTGATTGCCTAAGTAATAAAAAATATATTTAAATTTTATTGTCAGCAAGATATACATCATTAAAAGAATTGTAAGCCTTTCAAATTACAAAAAAAAAGATATATATGTTTATTTGTGAACACATATCTTCCAATCTGAAACTTTCTTAAATTCAAACAATTACTTTTCAACGAAATTATCACCCGCACTTTTTAACCAACTTCGAAATCTTGCAATAATTTATGAAAAATTATTTTCACAGGCTTTTACTTTTTATTTATTTTTCGACTTCATATTGTAAAATACGATTCGCAATGAAATCTTTTTGACCCACTTTCTCATCCAGTTATATTCGAATTTTGAGTACATATGTATTTATACGTAAAAAAATATACAAAGAATGTGTATTTTCATACCCGCATCTATTAAGCATCCAAATACACAAAAATGTACAATGAATCGTAGAAAATTGAATTATTATTTAAATGATAATATTCAAATATTTATTCAAAAATTGAAGAAACACGATAATATAAAATTTGTTCTCACTTATTTCTTTCAAATTTTTATTGTCGTGTTGTTTGTCGTCGTCTGCGCAAATTTACAGAAAAAAACGCACATTTTAATATATAAACATAAAACTCCAAAATTGGCAACTTTGCGAAATAATATAAAAAAAAAGGTTTTTATTGAAGTTACAAACTATGTTTAATTAAAATTTTCGAGGGATTGGAATCGCGTTATAGATATATGCGTCAGCGATAGTTTTTCGTGGAAGAATTCCGCGTATATGAAGATAGCCATTTTAAGTGAGATATTCGCAGGTTACTTTTTCGAATGACCCGGCTACGTGCCCGATGCCAAGTTTTCTCTTTATATTATCCGAGGAGAGTTTCGCCAGGGACACGGCGATAATAACGCAAGTTGGAAGAAAAGGAAGAATCTGCCGCGCGCGCGCGCGGATGGGATTTCTCAAGTACGTAATGGCTATTGGCATCACTGTGCGTAACTTACTTCGCGTAAGATATGTTTGTGACCCTTGACACCGAGTCGTTGCGAATCTTCACTCTCCCTTTCTCTCCCCCCCCCCGCCTCTCATCCCTCCGCTTATTCCCCGTAAAATAATATTAAAGAATGTTCGAGGAGAAACGAGCGAAGCGGCACCGAAAAATTTTTCGGTCGATCGGAGCAAAAAAAATGTCTATTTGAAGTTATCTATCCTTGTTCGGAGCGAAATTTTAGAAACTTTGGAGAGGCAGCCCGTGAGCGAGAGAAGGGAAGTCTAATGAAAGGCACGCGCAGTGTCTGACGGCTCGGCGTGAGAATAAAATAATTAGCCCGAGTCAGTTCGTTGTGGGTGTAAAAAAAAGATAAATAAAAGTACAGGGAAGAAACGTCCGAGGGCCTTGAAGATACAATAAAGGGAAGAGAGGAGGAAGGCGAGAGGAGAGAAAGAGCGAGAGAAGAAATTTAACGATGGAAGAAGCCGCGAGCGGGGAGAAAAAGTGAGAGAGCGTCTATATGCGGGGCTTGATCGACTCGGGTCCTCTGGCTCGAGGAGCGAGCGAGAAAGAGAGAAAGAGGAGGAGAGATTGTCGAATATTTCGGATGAGGGCAACGGGCGCGAGAGGAGACGAGTGAAAAAAAAACGCAGCGAAAAAACAAAAAACAGGAATAAAAGGATGAGGGAAAGGAACGGGGACGCGAGAGGAGAAAACATTGGCGAGAAGTTGCTCGAGACTGCGTGGCGAGGAGAGGATCGAGGAAAGAGAAAAGGATCGAATGAGCGAGGATATTAGCGTTGAGAAGGAACAAACGTGTAAAAGGCGAAAAAGGTGGATCTCCGGCGCGAGATGCGAGTCCGAGCGAGACGGACGAGCGCTGGCGAGATGCGAAGAAAAGGAAGGGAATACGACACGAGAGAAGAGCAGCGTTCTCTCTACCACCAGGTGCGTCGTAAAGCCTTAGAATGATGCTCTAATAAATCCCATTGAAAAATTGCGAGCCCTCAGGGTTAGCGAGCTTCCTTCTCTCTTTCTCCAAATCTCTCTATCTCTCTCTATTCACATCCAAATAGATCGAAGATTTTCTCTCTTTCCTTGCGAATCCTTCACTCATCTCTCTCTATTTTAATACTTCTCCTCGCTTCTCCTTTTTTTTCACTCATTCGTAATTTTGGCATGAGTCGGGGATTCTCTTCTTCTCAGGACTTTCTCGCAGTTGTGCGAATCCTCGCCGAATAGGGGTCAAGTCTCATCTCTCTCTCTCTCTCTCTTTTTCTCTTTCGCTTCTTGGCTTACGTTCAAATCGGCCGGGTCAACCCTCCAAATTTCCGAAACATGACTGAATCATTAATTCTTTTTTTCATGTTTATTGAAAATTTGAAAATTATACTTATTGAGTTCTATCGGTTCTTTATTGATTTTTTACATGAAAAATTATACTATTGATTTTATATTTACTCTTTTTGGGTGTCAAATTCATAAGTAAAGATTATTGATATTGAAAGATACCGAAAAAAACTGATCCACAAATCAGTTTTTTGATTTATTGTTTAAAATTAATATCTGATTAATTCACCGAATAATTTGCATTTTCGTTGTCTACCGGAAATTTTCGATGAAATTAAAATTGAAAAAAAAAATTTTTAAGTTTATAAAATCTTGTAGGGGTCACACTGGATCTTGAAGACCCATGAAAATTTCAATTTACGATATTTCCATTCCTTTTTCTTGACGAGATCAACTTTATTATGGGTGATTTATCAAGATTTTTGCAAAACGAAGCGAACGGAGTTGCAATTACGTTAATATATCAATTTTTTTAAAAGCTATCACGCCTTGAAGATATTTGAAAAAAATGGAAAGTATATATTTACCTGTCCAAAAAAGTATCCTTCATTAAAAAAGACATGAGGCCTCTAATCGATTAATCGGAATAGAGCGCATTAATTTTTGGCTAATCGCTACTCATTAAAAAAACTCAACGTGCGCTGCTTTGGAAATAATGACCTTGATATTTGAATAATTGATTTCGTCTGCCAAAATTTTCAGGAATTACCTATTATTACCTATTATGAAGTCAATATCGTCGAGGACACGAAAAAATATCGCCACTTGAAATTTTGAGATTTTCCTATTTTCGGTTCTCGAAAAATCAGGCTGCAGGTCCTCGAATACACTAAATTTTAGTGTAAAATTAAAAAAATTTTTTCAATTTTAAGAGCTGATTCGATCGGAAATTTTCCTTAGACAAACAGGAAAAAGCAACCGCATTACTGTTCGTATATTAAAAAGTATATTGTATACTTTCAAAAATTTGCAAAAAATGTTGCATTTTATTTTCTCAATTGTAAGAAATTTCCTGTAGATAATGAAAATTCTACTTATTCGGGGCGAAATTCAAGAATTCATATTGAAAAATTGAAAAAACTAATCCAAAAATCAGTTTTTTTGGCTTTATTTTCAGTTGCATTTAGCTTATTTTTCATTACTAATTTTCCGCATGAAAATTTTTTCAATCGTCACTACACCGTTCAATGTACATATAACTGCATTTTTTAAATAATTAAGAAAAAAATCTCCCTTATAAAATCTAATGAAAATTACATCTCAAATATTTCTGTGTAAATCATGAATTTATGTTCGACAATAAAAACTTTCGAGAGGTCGTCCTTGCGAAGTTTCGGAAACGAGAAAAAAATGGAATTCGCTTGTTTCTTCACGTCGACGTACGTACACCGATCGTAATTAATTCGTGATAAGCGAGAAATCCGTCGATTAATCTCGTCGACGACAACGACGAGAAGGCGGCACTTTAAAGCAAAGAGCCCGCAATATCGCCGCGTTGAAATACTCGCGCGCGAGAACGTTCGACAAAGAGAGCCGACGCCCTTTTTCCATTTTTTTTTCACGCATGCATACGCGTACGTTTACGTAACATCGTTGCCGCGAAATCCCGGAACAAACGTTCTCTCTCTCGCTTTTTTCCCTGTCACGGATTAACTCGGGCTTATCAAAATCGCTCAGAGCGAAATGAAATTGTCGAGCGGGCGGTGTGTGCCTTTCGCTCGCGCGTGTGCGTTAAAAAATGTCGAATAAGGAAGAAAAAAAAAAGCGAGAGAATTCCGGAATCGCGATACAGATCGTTTTTCCCGGCGGAACACCCACCCGACTTGTATATATTTTACAAAAAATTTCCTCGAGTGCCCCGGAGAAAAAGGTGAACGAAAAAAAAATTCCTCGCCCACGCTCTCTTTGATCCTTTATGCACACGAGCCAAATCTTTTTCCCTCTCGCGCGTCCATTTTTTTACGACAATAAGAATAATAAGGAGAGGGAGAAAAAGGAGGAGAAGCAGAGGGAATAATAAGAGTATCGGAATTTTGCCGCGTATATGAAAATATCGTCGCACGTAGCCCGCGCGCGTGTGATGTACGTCGAAGCAAGAGCGAGGCGCGTTTCGTCACAGTTCGTCTACTCTGTGTGAACGCGGATTGGATTCGGCCCGGTGTCGCTCGTTTCCTAGCGTCCGCAGCCTCGCGACTCGCTCCTATTTACCGATTATACCCCGTGTCCTCCCTTTTCTCCCTCCCTCGACCGCCGGCGTCCTCGCAACTTCCTCGGGCCCGGATCTATCCCGTTTTCTCCCTCAATGTACATTTTTATACACGGATTTATGTCCAAGAACGGAGAACCGGTAAAATACATCGATATGGTCTCTCGCTACCGATTTCCTTATTTTTTCAAAGTCCACACCCGGCGACGGAGCGTTGCGAATCTATTGAGAGTCAAAGGTCGTGTGGGCTGTCCAATGCCTCTATATATATATATACAAATATACGTATATTTATATATATATATACGTGTATACAACTATATACGTGAAAGTATAGTGTGTTTTTTTCCATATTCGAGAATGACGAGGTTGCTCGGATCTATAACGAAAGGGAAGTTTGAGAAAAAGGAAGAAGACGTCGATTGTCCTACTGGGACCAACCGCCTAGATCTTTTTCTCCCTCTTCCTTTTTTTCTGATGCCCTTTTCGGCTTCTTGGGAGTTCTCGGTCCTCAAAAGATGATCGAGGACTATCGGGAAAATTGTCGTATATCGCGCGAAATATCGCTATCGTGGGAATTCCTCGATTTTTGGCCTCTCTTTTCTTTTCTTTTGCGGTTTGTCGATCGTTTCGCCTTCTCGCTCATCTCGAGGACACCGTACGAGGACTCGACGGTCGACACTCAGCGCTCGTTATCCCTGGAGACTATGGGGGTGAGAGGAAGGCTTTTCGTTGAATTTTTGTATTGAGAGATTTTTATAGAGACGTCGATCCTTTCGAATTTTCACTCGATTTATTGATTTATTTATCTTTCATTCGTCGCGTCCCGTCCTAAGATAACTTTTTCTTATTCATCGTTTAGGTCTATGGGAAGCGTGCCAAAAGTTTGACTTTTCGTCAACGAAAAAAAATATTTTTAAAGCGCTAAATAAATAAATATATTTATATTTTTACTTTTTTACTTTCATTTTTTTATTTTTATTTTTTCTTGAGGAAGAAAATCAAGACATTTTGAGGGAAAAAATCGGTAAAAAATAATCGTTCTGTGCTCAAGCTCGACAGTTTTTAACTGGCAAAGACCTCCCGGAAATTTTTCACCCCTCTTCTTATTTTCTCGTGAAAGAGGAAACACCGAATAGCTTGTCTTCGTCTCTCTACCTCGGGGAGAATTATGGCTCTTAAGCTTTGGATAAACCGCGGAGCTGACACTAACCCCGTTAACCGTTAACCCTGGCGACTTCTTTTCTCGTGACTTTTTAAATCGTTGTTTATTTACCGGCTCGGAGTCCTTTTAAGCTTCTGCTACCAGCCGGGAGATCATTTTCTATTTCAATGTACATCATACACGACAAAGGAATAAATGGTACGAAAAAAATTAAGAAAATCTTTTTTTTACTAAACTTTTCTATATCTTATAAAAGATACGTTTTAATGTCGAAAATAATACATTTTCAATTACAGTGAATCTTTCAAATGTGGTTTATACTTTATTTTCTAAAATATTTTATTTATGATTGAAGAAACTATGGACAAGTACTTTTCATTTAAATAAATGATAAATTGAAATATGAAAAATTTTATTTTTTTTTAAATTTCTTTAGTTACTTTTTATCAAGATTGAGAATTTTTTATTTACAAAGAAATTAAAAATTGAGAAAACTGGTTTTTATTCCAAAATGTTAATATCGCTAATTTCAAAAAAAAAATCTCTTGATATATATTTTAATACGCTTCGAAAAATGTATAACAGCTAAAAGATTTTAAAAATCTTCAAAAAAAAAAAGAAAATCGAAACAAACAAAACGAAAGCGTCTTTATGCGGCATGAAAATGGCAAGCAAATTGAAATCGAGTGTCCGGAAAATGAGTAAAGAAGACATAACACGTTGATGAAAGCAGGATTGAATTTGAAGTGGAAGCATGGACGATATCCATAGATAAAATGGTGTAACTAAAGAAGCGAAAAACCACGGTGCGACCGACGTTTTGTCTCTCTTTATCCCGTTCCCTTGTTGTCGCTCGTGTCCCGCACGAGCGAATTTTCACGTTCTCGTCGCTTATTAGAACGAATATATAGACTTGCGTTAATAACGAGGAATGTCGAATTCGCGTGTCCATGCGATTACATCATCGCCCCTAACAGATCGAAACTAATCTCCCCGCGCGCTCGGTTTCCGAGCAGCGTCTTAACAGAGCTTAACCGTAGAGGCAACAAGGGACGTTACGCTCTTGCTAGCATGGCGTATCAATTGAACCGGTACCGAGTTTATTTGTCCTGTCTCGGAGCCCGTTTGTCGGCCATGTTTTTATTCGAATCGCCCGAAATTTCTCCACGGCAGCAGCAGGCACACTCGCCAAGAATAACCGAAAAATTTGTTCGAATCGCGACGAAAATCTCGTCACGAGATTCATATTCATTATCCCAAAAAAAAGGCAAATTTCATCTTCCTGACGCGAATCGATTTTTCTCCGTCGTCGATCCGGAAATGAGAAAATAGTTTAAGCTCGTTACCAAATCCGTCTTATTTCCGAAGAGCCTCTTCGCCGGTGTTCCGTCTCTTTTTCTATCTCCACGGTTTGTTTTGCACGCTTAAATTACGTTTGTACGCTTGATTCCTCGCTGGGAGTCCCAGAAAACGAACCATTGGACGGACGAGTTTTCACCCGATGGGGGCTACCTTTTTTTCGTTTCGGCATAAATAATAAAGAGCGATTCTTCGCTGAAAATTGCCTGGGGAGCACGAGATAAATAGTTTAAAGATTGCACCAGCGAAAAATTTTGGTGAATGGTGTGGTGAAGACCTCACAAATTTAAGCAGATCGAGTCAGTATTTAGATCCTCTGCATCATGAAAGATAAAGGGATTGGGAATAAATACGCACGGTAAAAATGATAAAAAATAGAATATAGACGACAGAAATATTTAAAATGTTCTCTTTTAAAATTCTTGTTAACCCATGCATGCAAAACTTCTTTTATTACTCTATTAATTCATTATCTCTACAACATATTTTCATTTAAGATTTTTGTTCATTACGGAGAAAAGAATTTTGTTGAAACTATACCTAATAATTTTGGTTACTTTGTACACTGTAGAAAATTTCGCGGTGTTAACCAAATTATTGTGTGAGTGGTAAAAGGAAATGGTGTAAAATAATAAAACACCGGTGCGTTTGGTAAAAAATGTTGAGCGGTGCATGTTACTTGCTGTTTTCACGAGGTTAAAAATCGATGTTTTCAGGAATATAGGAATGGGCAGAGCTCGGTCTTTTCCTGAGATTTGAACATTTTTCAATTGATTATTTTATTGCACCATCAGGGATGGGCAGAACTCGATACTTTTCTGATGTGAAATGACAATTTCTTCAATATTTGATGCTTATTTCATCGATGGTGCTGCACCATCGATGTTACATGTATTATGAAAAAAATTAGTATACATATAACAAATTTTTTAAAAAGAACAAGTCTAGATAGTAAATTACCTTATATCAGGGCAAATCACTGCATTCAGAAAGAGAGAAAAACAAAAAATTATTTACGAACTTGTTAACATGGAATTTTTTACGAACACAGTTGAATATAATGTGCATAACACAGCATATCAAAAGACATCTGTTAACACCATGCCATTCTACATCAAACGGTAAGAACTATATGGACTAAGAATGATGTTAAATTAACACACTTTGAACACCAAATTTTTCGCAGTGTAATTTAGTTATTTTGATAATTTATTTTGTGAGGATATAGTGACATTTGCACTTAGTTCAATTCTCAATTTTGATTGAAATAACAAAAAATCATAATCCATCTATAATTTTATCTGGTCATTTCAATAACTTTTCATTCTTCAACGACGCACCAAAATCACTCAACCCATAAATAGATTTTACTTGGTAAATATTATTAAATTTAAAAAAATTAGTCGATATGGAAGATTCATTTGTTTGAAACATAAAAGTTAAATCAACAAATAATTGGTATTGCAATTTGCAAAAAAAATCGTTGAACGTAGTGGAACGAAAGTGTTAATAGATGAAAGAAATTTGGCTTTCAGTATACACCTGAAAGAGAGTAAATGCTTTTCTAAATTCAGATTTAGAGCTCAAACTTTTCCCGGAGACGACGAAAAAACAATATTTAGTGATGATCTTCTCGTTGAATCGAAGAGGCGTGTCGGATGAGAAAATGTAATGCGAGTACACAGTGAGGATAATCGTCGCTCTGGGCAGCCGGGACGACGGAGAGCATGTCCGAAGGCGCTGCTGGAGCGAGGAAAAAATTATTTTCGAATAAACTTGAGCGGATCGGTGTACACACCAGGCGCTGACGGGTGTCCAGTGTCATCACAATGTTCACAATTTTGACAAGAATCGGAGCTAATCTCTTGACGCCCTGGCGGGTGTCCGGGCATCGAAAAAAAAGAAGAAAAAGAAGAAAAAAAAGGAGCGCGATTTCGGGAGAAAAATCCTTTTCGGTAATCCGAGGACTTTTCGCGCAGAGAGAGAGAGTGAGACGACGAGATAAAATAAGTAAAAGGGGGGAAGAGAGAGAGAGAGAGAATGAGATGGAGATGGTTGACCGCCCACTCGGTGTTTTCACATTTTCACGCAAATCCCAACAACGTCGGCTTTTCCTGGATCCTCTTTGGCCACGATCCTCGCACAATGCGCGCACGAAATAGACGCTCGACGAATGAAATCGTCGAGCACGAGCCCCGAGTCTCACAATATTTGACGAGCTTTTACGGGCGACGAAACTTCACGAAAGCTGATCTCGATTATCCGCTCTCTCTCGCTCATTTTTTCGGCAGCTCTCTCCATCTGACCGTGCGGTCGCTCCCGTGATCCGAGACAGAGATCGCGCGCCACCATTGTTTCACTGCGACTTTTTCGCGGCGGGACGCTGCGAAAGATTAACCCCGACGTTTCCACAGATTTTATTTTCGGTTCTTTTTCTTCATCCACCCTCTGTCGACTTTTTATCCGAGCGAGATGGCTCTCGTCAAATCGCTCCTTGCTGGCCTTTACACATATTTTCCGAAATGGATCGGAAACGCGAGTTTTGCCTTTTCAGAAAAATATATATATAAAGCATTATTTCCGAGAGACAAGCGGATTTTCCTCGGACGGTGTACCGTGAAAAGTCAAGCTTCTTCGAAAATTGAATGTTTGAAAACTGGCGCGAGGAAAAAAGGAACCCGACGCTTCGAGGGAAATTAGAGACACTCGATTTTCTTTGGGGAACGTTTCGTAGAACGAATTTGAGAGAAATCTTGTTCGTGAACGAGCTGCGAGATATTACAAGGTGCACAGGGGATAAAAACGTACCATACATCTTTCTTTAAAGTGACAACTGTAATTATTATTATATATGGAACTGAAAAATATGTTTAACTGCTGTTTATTACATGGAGAAAATTTTATACAAAATATTATATTATTTGGTTTACATATTATAATAACAGTCTGGAAAATTTTGAAGATTTTTCGACCATGAGTTCGATTATTTAAAAATTTGCTCAGAGTTGCTATTTTTTGTGAGAAAAAAATCTTCAGAATTTAGAAATTTTTGTATGGAAGTATAGAAAAATATCGTAATTTTTCGTGTTAAATCCTCTATATACATTTCAAAATGTTAAATTATGGCATATTGTTAATACAGATTTTAAATGTATTTATTTTATTTATTCCACGTTCAGTTTTTGAAAAATATTTGCAATTCAAATTCATTGATCTATCATCTATTTTGATTAACTTCAAAATTATATGCTATTAAACCCGGAGTCTGTATTATATTTATCCGGAAATAACTTCATGATTTTCGTTTCATGATAATTACATAGCAAAATAATATGAAAAAGTATATTTCTTCATGGATTTTCATTCAAGAGCAGTTTTTCGAACCTGCTTCAACAAATTCTTGTTATCGTTGATGATTAAGTCTCGAAACACCTCAATCATTTTTTTCCGTTTTTGGCCCGAGGGGAAACACCGAGTATTTCTGAGCATAACTAAGTTCGTATAATGCGCGACGACATGCTCGCTTATGGCGTACATTATTACCGCGAAGGATTCACGCAGGAGCGCTATACTTCATGCTTTCCATCTCGAGTCAATATTGCGCGCACACGCGCGCGATACATATTGTAACCGCAACGGAGATGATCCGACGGAAAAGCCGACCCGTGAATTTCATTGGCTCAATTACGCGCTTCTCTTTCGATTCACGTAACGTGAAATTAGATTTGATATACAAGCATTCTGAGCATGCTAAATAAAACGTTTCGACGTCTCAATAAAAGAATTTCATAATATTTTTAACGATATATAAATAATCGTATAGAAATTTTTTATACCAAAGTCATTTTTTTAATGTGATTTTTTGATATGTCAATATTTAATCAGTTTTAAGATAGTTTTAATAATTAATTATGTTATATCTATGTACACTGAAAACGAAATTTGGTTGATTCAACAAAATATTTGTTTCGATACGTTCAACGATATTATTTTGCAAATTGAACTAAATTCTTGGTTGATTTAATCTGTTCTCAGTGTAGGGTTGAAAGAATATGTATTTTGAAAATTCGTAATTTAAAAGGTAACAAAAAATTCGAAGTTGATTATTACTATATTTTTTATGTTCGAATTTTTCATGGTTCCATATGAATCATTGGCAACTAATTGAAGAAGTAAACCAAAAAGTTTATAATTTTTTCAATTGCTCTGAAGCTAATTCATGATGAAATAGTTTATATTGAAATCGAATATGTCGATAAGGTATTTTATTTTATGGTGCAGTTATCTTATCAATTACCAAACATTATGTAACTTCCAGATTTACGTTTGAAAGATGCTTATGGCCGCATTATAAGTATATTTAACACGAAAACGTCAGAAAATATTTTTATATTTTCATTTCATTGAAACAGATAAATGAAATATACGTATACCGGGTGCAAGTTAATTTTCTCGCCATATGCGCGTTAATAACGAGTCGTAAAATTTCTCGCATATGTTAGCGCAGCGAGCGTAGAATTTTTTTTACCGGCGTTGTGATTTTTCGAAGAAAATTTATCGGAAATTTGTACGTTGGTTGTCAGGGTGGAAATATTTACGTAGAGGAAGTTCGTGCTCGCGAGAGAGAGAGAGAGAGAGAGAGAGAGAGAGAGAGAGAGAGAGAGAAATAAAAGGGAGGAGAGAAAAGTATACAGGGGTTGAAAAATAAAATATATCGAGAACTAAAAAATCGTACAATGTTCCTCGTTGGATCAGGAGAATGTTTAACGCGTCCGAATGAGTTTCTCATTGGTAGAGAATGTTTGGCTGAGTTTCGGGGGTAACCAGCCTCGTGATGAATGAAGCGACTATTTCTTTTTTTATTCTCCTCTCCCGTATTTTTTCTCGGTGTTCTCGCGGCTCGTTCCCGTACTAAATAATGCTCCGATGCTCGAATAAAGAGAAAAAGAGAGAAAGAGGGACGGAGGCGCGCGCGGCTGAGCGCAACGGCAGCTGCGCGGCCGCTGCCCTGATTGGACGCGCATCACGCCGCGTTTGTTGATCTTTTGCCAAGCGATTCACGAATGTACTTTAACACGAATAGGCGCACCCTCGGCTCGTATATGATCGGGCACACAGTTATAAACATTTACGGGCTCCGGAGCGATTTTCTGCCCCCTGGCCCTCCCCTTCCCTCCCTCCCTCCCTCATAACCCCCTCTGTCTCTGTCCACCGACTTTTCCTCGTCCCTTATTTTCACCCGGTATGCGCGACTCGATATAAGAGGGAGAACGAGCGACACTTCGCGGTGTATCCTTGTTCAAACGAGCTCAAAATTCTCCTCCTTCTTCTTCCTTCAGCCTCCCCCCATCAGACACCCGGCGACACATTCAGGAACAAGGAACGAATCAACGAGGCTCTCTTTGTCTACCTTTTTCCCCGCTCTCTTTACAACCATTTTTATACAGTTTCGTAGATATATGCGTACCCAAGCGCCATTTTGGTATCCTCCGATTTTCGATGCCTCTTATCGTCTCTCGATCGACGCTCGTTAGCGCAATCACTTGTGATTTCGTATCTTTGTCGTGCTCGAGGTTTATTTTTCACAGAGTCGAGTTATCTTTATCACTTTAGACAATACATTAACTATTATTTTGTTATCTTTTTCAATTTAAATTAAATTATGAGGTTGATTCGTTAATAATTTTAAGGTGGGCCTATTGTTAAAGTACAATTCAAGAAACTTGTTTTAAAAAATTACAGGTATAAATATTGACATCCTCCTTAATCATTAATCAGTTTATCATTAAAGATTGTTAATTTTCATGATGATATTAAAATCTTTGCTCATTTTTAAATTCAATACATATATCTTCCACCATAAGAATTTTACAAAAAATTGAATTAAAATAAAATAATTTCAGGAATCTTATTGTTTAAATATCTTATTGTTTAAGTATAATCATACTAAATCTAAATGCGCTTACAATTTAGAATCATATTATATTTTGCGAATTTCCAAAATAAATCTGTCATAACTTAACTTCTATTTTTACCCGAAACGCAACATTTTCAAACAAATTTATACATTTATAACAATATAGAACATGTTGAAGGACATTAAGATTTGTTTAAAAATTATTTTTAAAAAATTTTACCTCCCATTTATATACGTGAAAATAAAACATCTGAAAGTGACGATAAAAAAAAAAAATTTCGTAATCTCGCAAACTGACATGGAATAATATTTGTCGGAGTGTCAATTTTTTTTACCTCTGGCTCCGGTTCCGGAAAAACTGGTTTGAGCGATGATCGTGAATCGAGCTCGATCCTGATCGTCACTTAGCGATGTGTGCCATCATTAAATTCGCAACACCGGAGGTCCCGCTTGTTCCGCGCTATGTCGCATTTCCCATAGTTATTTATCCCCCCCCTTGCTGGCTTCTCGCCGCCGACGAAGCTCGATCGTTCTCGGGGTCCCATGCCCGGCTCACCCCTGAGATTTGCACGCTTTTCATTGGCTCGGTTAAGTTTGATTAATCTGTTCGTACATTGATACACGGCGAGCTCGCACTCTCTCGCGTTTTATCCTCGTATCATTGTTCGTAACGGTCCTGGCTCGTCGACTCTGCTTCCCACTCTGATTGCCTTCGCAGCAACCCAGAAGCGATTCATTACACCCGAGAACCCCACAGCATTATGACTGTGACAACTATCGCCCCGAACACTAGTCCCGATAACTGGTTTTTCACTCGTTCTCTTCCATTTGTCAGATTCACCAATTTTCACTCCTTTGCCAATATCTTCCGGTATCGAACAATAACTTTTTACATACGCACTTATTTATTTTTATGAAAAATACATTTGATAATACCTGTTGCTTATATTTTTTGAATGGCCTGCTTATCCATTCTCGTATCTTTTATTCAAATTATTTATATTTATCAAAAACTTTCGATGTTTAATTTAATTTTTCGTTGTCACTAAAATTTTTTAATCGAATATTGAAGGTAGTTCCATAGTTTTATCGTTTATTTAGGATTTTTTGAAAATTTTCACAATTCTTTTTTGATATGATCTGAATGTACACATGTATTAAACTTTAAGTAGTTTCGACATGAAAAAATCGACATATGTATATTTATTGCTAAAAATCATATACCCAATTTTCAGTGTTCTCACATTTATATTAAAAAAGACATGAGGCCTCTAATCGATTAACTGGTATAGAGTGCATTATGCGGAGCGCATTGACTTTTGGCTAATCTGTACTCATTTAGAAACGTGCGCTGCTTTGGAAATAATGACCTTATATAATGAAGTTATAATCATAAATTTCTTTTTGCAAAAATTTTCTGGAATTTCCCATTATAAAGTGAATATTGTCGAAGATACGAAAAGATATCGCCACTTGAAATTTTGAAATTTTCCTATTTTCGATTCTCGATAAATCAGTCAGGATGTCCTTGAACGCGCTAAATTTTTCCTCAGCTCACTTTTATTACAACTTAACTGATGCGTATAATAATGTGAGAACAACTTTGCAA
>JAPYYW010003101.1:0-16553 GCA_030522545.1 Cremastinae sp. A BG-2022a
TTAGAAAAGCTAATTACTAGATCTCGAGGAAGAGGCACGAAATACAATTAAATTTCTCAATATATTTCGCTTTACCTGAAAATCGCGAGCATATTTTTCTTGGTGAAGTACTGACAGTGCTCGTGATGGAGGCTGTGCCTGCACTGGGGATCGCCCCTCTTGGCGTAGATCCCTGCGTGGAACCTGAGCTCGAGGTATTTCGCGAAGGAGAGGGACCAGGTGTCTGAGGACATGGGGACGACAGGGGAGACGCTTTTGCATTTTGTGCATTTGCTCCACATGAGGATCTGCTCGTTTTCCTGGCCAAAGGGCCTGGTGCTCATGGCTGTCAGGGTGATGTGAAGGCAGCCATCCTCGTGGGCGAATCTGCGAGCATGTTGGGCGATTTCGGCCCTGCAGGACTGCGCTGGACATTGATATTCGTCGGTCAGGCAATATCGCTCCAGGAAGCCGCCCAGGGCGATGTCGTTCCTGCCATAGAGGTCCATGTTTACGACCCAGGGATTGACGCAGAATACCGGAGTCTCCGTACGACCGTGGGAAAAACTGCAGAAGAGGACCGAGAGTCTCTGATGATTTTCCGGCTCGAGACAGTCGATTCTATTCGGCTCTGAATTTTTCTCCGTTCTTGACTCCCTGGGGACGTTCTTCTCAGTCCTTGGCTCCTTCGACTCCTGGGACGTCGTCCTCTCGACCCTCGACTCCTGGCACGAGATCCTGTCACTCTTGGAATCCTTCGAAGAGCTCCTCTCCATTTTCACTTCCACCGGGACACCCTTGTCCATTCTCGAGTCCTTCGAGTGGCCCTTACCCTACAAAGGTGTTTAATTATCTTGTGTTATTTAGAAGCTGATTTTAACAGATTTTGACAGTTTTACATTTTATTTATTTATTTGATAAATTTATATTTATCAATCTGTCGAAGAGTTTTGTTTGTATAATCATTTGGATTTTTACAAAAATGATAATAAATTATAATAAACAATTTTTAATAATATATTTGATTTCTTGAAGGTTGCAGTCACGTGAAAGTCTATTCAAAAATTCGCCTTCACGTGTTGACTAAATGCAAAATCACCACTTGACATTTTTTGAGATAAAATTAATTCAAAATTTATACCAATCTTCTTTGACATCGTATTAAAATTTAAAGAGGCTCTACCACTTGGTAATCGAGATATTTATTTTAAAAAATAGCCACTTTTAATATGAGCTCTAATAAGAGATCAAAAAACGTGACGACTTTCAACAATTAATATCTCGATTGATGAAAAATTCTTTGGGACAGTATACTTACCAATTATTATTATTTTTTTTTTTCAAAATTTATTAAAACACAACAAAAAATTTTATCAACTCCATGGAGCTTTTTCTCACCTCCATGGAGTAACTTTTCTCGTTCCTCGCGTCCTTGGCGTGATTTTTTTCAGTTTTGGAGTCCCTGGCGTGAATTTTGTCGTTTCTCGAATCCTTGGTGGAATTCTTTTCTCCTCTCGAGTCCCTGCAGTGACTCTTTTCATTCCTCGACTCCTGGGGATCGGAAAAATGATCGTCCCCGTGGCTATCCTCGATGCTGAGCCTCAGCACGCTTTCTCGACGGTACAGACGACTTCCACATGCTCGGAAATTCGCCAGGAGTGCCTGGACACTTCTCGAATCCACCGGACAAGTCAGCTTCGCCTTGACGAACGGATGCTCCGGTTTAAGCTCAAAAGTCATTTCTTTCCGGATCTGAAAAATTTTCAATAATTCACGTCATTGAGCATTTCAATTCGTTTGAGTAAAAAAATTAACTGTATGCAAATTTTGTACTAGTTCAAACGTTTTTAAAATAAAATTTTACAATATTTTCTTGTAAATCTTATAATTTTGCTGTAAATATCGAAAAAAAGTGAATTTTGCACCGTTATAATTACGAAAACAGAAAAATTAGTATAGTTTTATTTTTAATGAGAATGAAACAACATGAATAATATTGTAGCAAATAAAGTATTATCAAAAATACTTTTGAAAATTTGCTACAAAATTTTCTTCAAAAATAATAAATACGATACTTGAATCGGTAATTTATTTTTAATGTTTTAAATAAAAAAAAGTATATTATACGATAATGTAATATTTTGATGCATGATGTAATGAATTTTGAATTAAAAACATACGAAAATCTCGTGATAATTCGGTAATTCGTGAATTATTCGAAATTTATCGAATTATTCGTAATTTTTTTAATTATTCGATTCGAACGATATTCGCACACCCCTAAAAATTGTTTTCGATCCTGACCTGACAGCTGTCCTGGCCGGAGAACGTTCTCTTCGGCTTGTCGTCGAGGTGAACCGAGTAGAAAATCTCATCCGGGAAAAACCTCCTAAGAGCGCAATTCCGTCCAGGAAGGGTCTCGAGGTAAGGTATCGTGAACTTCAAGTACGGCGAGAACGAGAGTATCTTGTCGTCGAGAGCCTTCTTGAATTTGTTCAAAAGCGGAAGCTCGGCGACGCTGAGAAATTGTTTCTTCTCCACGTTCTCGTGTCTCGCCATTTTTTCATTTATCTCCTTGAACTGGTGCAAAATCCTCTCGATGCGATCCTCCTCGGTTTCTTCCTTCAAATACTGGTGCAGGGGATCGCTCTGGTCGCTCACGGACTCCCCGTGGACGCGTTTCTCCTCGGACGGAATTTTTTCGCGAAGCTTCGTAAATCTTTTCGCCTCGGAGCCCTCGAGGCTCGATTTTCTCGGCTCGATTTCCACCTGTGATCCTGAGCTTGCTTCGTTCGACCTTGAAATTTCTTCCTGCGACCTCGAAGCCGACTTTGAGATCTCGTTCGTGGACGCTGCACCGGTCTCGGACGATTTTCCGCTCGCTTCCGGTTCCGACGACCTTCGAGACTCGCTTCCGGCGCTCTCGGGGACTTCCGGCTTCCTGGACGTCGCCTTGAACAGCCTCAGGGTGTCGTACGGGTCGCTGTCCTCGTCCAGCATCGTCGAGACTCGCTTGAACGTCTCCGGACTAAGAATCGAGTCCACCGTGCCATCTTCCTCCTGGAGGTCCAATTTTTTTGATGAAAGCTTCTTCGCCATGCTCTTCTCGCTCGTTTTTCCTGGTGGTGACACGTCGAAGATGCTGCGAGCCTCGTCCGAGCCTTAAAACATTATTTGAACTTGAATACGAATGAAATTATTCAATTCGATTGTTATTTTTAATTTATTTTTATTTTATTTTACTTTATTTTTATCACAATTATATTTTATTATATTATTTATTACTTATTATTTATTATTATATTATATTTTATTTTTATTTTCATTTATTTTTATTGTTATTTTCTCAAAGCAAAAAGAATACATTTGATAAAGCAAAAAATACAAAAAAAATTTCATTGTTTGGCATACTTTCTTTACTCGTGAAAAATTATATTTTAGGAATTTTAAATAATATTATTTGAACTTGAATAAGAAAGAAATATCATGAATGGATTTGAAATTCAAACTTATTTGATTAACTTGTAATTTACTTATAATTAACTTTAATTATAATTAACTGACTCAACAGACGTCCCGTTTAAAATTCAACGAATTTGGACAAATCGAGAAATATCGCAAAAACAAAATTTGTTTTTTCTTTTGAACCGAAAATAAATTTGTTCAACAAATTTAATAAAAATGTACTTGATTAAAAAATATAATTTTATTTCAATCTATAAATTTTTCAGATTTTTCTCTCGATCCTCAATTTTAATTTTAAAAAAAAAGTAAATTTGACTAAATAAAATTAAGCATTTGTCGAAAAAAAATCAATGTTTAACGTAAAAATCAATGTCCATGTTGAAAATAAATCGTCATGGAAAATAAAATGATAAAATTTTTAAAAAACCAGAATTAAATTGTTAGATAATAAATGAGAATAAAATTTACTTTTTTCTCCCCTCCCGTTGCCATTTACGTTTGCTTGCCCCTTGGTGTCCTCGTCGAGGAACGAATTGTCCGACTGGGAGGGTGGTCTCGCGAATTCGTCCATGAGAAACGATTTTTCGAGTCGCCAGGAATAAGCAGCGAATATCATCGTCGAGGTCACGCTTTTCACCCTTTTCAATTCCAACTGCGATCCTCCCCGGAGTAAAATCGTCGCGCCGAGATGCGCGTTCGGACAGCCCTCGAAGTACATCAAAGTTTTCGGTCGATCTGGAAAAAAGAATTCTTACTCGTTTAAAAATGAAATCTTAAGAAATAATTCTCATTTGCTTTTACAACGAATTTATCATTTTTATTGCTAAAGTTATTTTTAGCAGGAAGAATTCTAAATTTTCTCTAGAAAATCTAATTCTAGTAGGAAAAACGTTTTTAGACACGTATTTATAAATATTTCCAGGCATAATATTAAAACAAAAAAAAATGTAAGAAGCATCAAATAATTTCCCAAATAATGGAAATACGTCCAGAAATCTTTATTCAATGCCAAAAAATAAATATTAATTTTTTAGTGAAGTTTCCAAAGAAAATTCCTGAAATTTTCTGCTTTACGAATGAAAATCCACAATATTTTCTGATAAATCTGGCAGTTTCGCTGTAAATATCGAAAAAAGAATGAATTTTGCACATTTTTAATTTCAACCCCGAATAATTTGATTTATCAATAAATTTCATTTTAAAAAATTGCTATATAGAAAAATTATTGATAAAAAAAAGTTACCAGTCTCCGTAGGGAAGTTCCTGAGATAGAATTTTTTGCACGTGCCCAATTTGTAACGAGTTGACAGATGGGCGTCGATCGTGTTGACGATCGTGCCTCCGGTGCATCGGGCAACGCGTTCGAGGACGCTCAGCTTCACGTTCAGGACGAGCGTTACTCCAGACTGACGAAAACGATCCTGGGCGAGCCTCGAGACCGAGCGATGAACGAGAACGACGTCAGGACCCAGAGCAGTTATCCTCGCCACTGTGTGACCCAAAAACTCATTTTCCTAATTTAAAAAAAACCATAATAATATTAATAAATAATATTAATCAACAATATTAAACAATAATTAATAACCTAAACCCAAAAACTCATTTTCCTAATTTAAAAAAAACCGTAATAATATTAATAAATAATATTAATCAACAATATTAAACAATAATTAATAACCTAAACCCAAAAACTCATTTTCCTAATTTAAAAAAAACCATAATAACATTAATAAATAATATTAATCAACAATATTAATCAATAATTAATAACCTAAACCCAAAAACTCATTTTCCTAATTTAAAAAAAACCATAATAATATTAATCAATAATTAATAATCTAAACCCAAAAACTCATTTTCCTAATTTAAAAAAACCATAATAATATTAATAAATAATACTAATCAACAATATTAATCAATAATTAATGACCCGAACCCAAAAACTCATTTTCCTAACAAAAAAACCCATAATAATTAATAAATAATCTAAAATTAACAATAAATAATTTAATGACAATAAATACATTTTTTTAACTGATTATTTCGTGCTCAGGGTAATTTCCAAAGTACAATGACTATTTTCAACAAATTTTCAAGCAAGACACGATTTTTCTACGATATTATTGTACGTTTAGATTATAAATTATTGATTACTGAAATTATAAATTATAAATTATTGGTTGAAGGATTTATATTTATAAAAATTGATTTTTATTCTTGATTAATAATGTTTTTTTTTGGTAATTGTCAATTTTAAAAATAAAAATAAAAAATGTTTAACGACCTGTAACATGACTGGCTCGATGCTGAGCAATTTTCCTTCGACACGTTGATACATGAGGCCACACTGTAGCAGGAGAATCTTCGGATGGGCGATCATGGCGTTCATTCCCCGATGGGCGACGTTTTTGCTGCAAACGACCCCGGAGACGATCTCGCAGTCGCTCTTGCCGGCTCCTGGTGATTTTTTTATCTGGACGTACTGACGGATGTCCATGTCCTCCGCGTCGTGGTGCAGGTCCGGACGTACCTGGTCCACGATTTGATGGGCAAGGGACAAAATTGGCTCCGTCCAATTTTCGGAGAGTCCCTCCTTTTTCAGCAACTGCCCGATCAACGTTGACTCGTGGTTCTTGTACGCTGACCTGGAATTATAAATTTTACACTCGTTAAGGTAGATTTATAAAAAAATCAGATTTTTCTTAGGATTTTGTTAAAAATTTGCAATAATTATTGTCAAAAATAATCACTATTTTCTGCAGTTTCCCATAAGAGGACTTGACTTCTGGATAGTGGAACCTCTTGAAATTTTGTACAGCTCTTTATTGCACTTCAAAGAAGCTTTCTTCAGTTTTTTAAACAAATGATGAGCTTGAATTTTGAGTATGTTGTTCTTAGCAATAATAGAAACTTAGAAACAATTAGCAACAATTTTTCTTAATAAATATAAGCCCAAAAACCACATGGTATCGAGATAAATTGAGATAAAAACTTTTTATTTAACAAAATAATGAAATTTTCACAAAACCTTTTAGAGATATTATTTAATATTGTGTAAAATATTCAATAATTTTCCATAATTTTCGAATTTGAACACAACATCCTTAATTCAATATCAAATATTTAATTTTTAGGGTGAAGACACTAGAAGTAACTACCTTGACAACAAAATATCAAAATTTATCAAATTTCGCAAATCCTTAAATTCTAGCGAGCTTACGTCAAGGCGTTATACGAGGGGAGCTCCTCGTTCTCGTTGCTCAAATTTTTGGCCCTGTGCCAGCTGTTTCGCTCGTTGAATTCCTGAACCTGGAGGGTGTCGCTGATGAGTTCGTCGGAGACGCCGGCCTCGCAATTGTGAGACATTTGATTCGATTTTTTTTCATCGTCGTCGTCGTCGAGGATGTCCTCTCGGGGATAGCTCTGGAGTTCCTCGCTCGTCGGGCGTTTCAGGGTCGCCGTCGAGGCCTCGACGTTGAGGTCGAGGTAGAAACTGGAGCTCGACGAGGGGAGTCGTCCGATCGTCTGGAACGAAGGCTGCTTCGTGTCGCTCTCCGAATCCGTCGTCGAATCGTGCTGGGGAATGTTCGTGACCCAGGCTGGCTCCTGGGAATCGCAGATCGACTGATTCTCGTCCGAGAGATCGATGCTCTGCGACAGAGGCCATTTTCCTGGCCTAAACAGGCCTGTTCCGTCCCCAAAGGATTCTTCAGACTGGGCTGACTCTATCGCCCCAGCCTCCAGAAGGGCCTGCGCGATCGCCCCTGCCTGGACCCTTAAAACAAAATAAAAAATGTTTTTAAATGAAAAAAAAAAACTTTCAGCCCTTAATAACATTTTTTAGAGATGTAAATTTGCAATTTTTCATTTTCCAATTAAATAACGTTATATTTTGTATGAAATGTATGTACATATATGCCCATTTGTGAAAAATTTGTATTAAAAATGTTTTATAATTATTAAAAATGATTTTTTGATACTGCAGACGTATTTTTACCTATTTGCAGTTTTATTGTGCGCGACGAGCCAATTTATTAGTTCGTTACCCACGAAACAATTGTAGTAATTCTTCAATCGAATGCGATGTGTCTGGAGCTGAATCGCCCGACTGGAATGGAACAATTCCTCGTAGATCATTCTCAGCGGAGCTGAATTTTTCAGCAGTTGGGAACGAGCCGGTGTTCCAAGGTACGTACTCGAGGACCTGAAAAAAAAAAAAAATTACGAAAATTCGACCTGGAAACGATTTTTGAGGAAATTATTGAAAAATGTACAATTTTAAAGTATTTTATAAAGAAATTATTTCTGAAAAAAGAGTCAGTTTTATACAAATTCAATTTGTGTGAGTTTTTTTTTGCGATCGGACATCTTTTACCTTCCAAGAGCGTATTTTTCCTCCATGTATCCCACGCTGGCTTTCCTGTAAGCTCGATTTTCATCCTCGAGAGGATCATCGCTGACCCTCTGCTGTCTCTCCGGCCCTGAGTCACCGTACTTGACCTGGAGGTCTTCCTGGAGGGCCTTGAGATCCGCAGAGAGGACGCTTCTCATGTCGGAAGACTGGAGATAGGAGAGAGCGACTTTGCAGCAGTAAGTGCAGACTCGCAGGTCACCGATGCAGCCCATTATCTTTCCAGGAATCTCGTCGGAGCAGCATTTCCAGCAGAATATCTGTCCGCAGACTCGACAATGGTGTCGCCTGCGAAAGGTTGTGAATCTTTCGCCGCACTCGTAGCACTGCTTGGCCACGCTGTCGGGCATCCAGTAGCTCCTGAGCTCCGAGTCCTTGTAAGATTTCAGATTCTGGTGAACAAAATTTATTGGTCGCATGAAAAAATTTCCAATTATTAATAATCCCTTCAACGTCATTGTAAAAAATCAAAAGTTGCGTGGAAATATGTCTTACGTCGCTCCGCAGGGCAACGATATTGCTTATCCTCTTCAAAACGTTCGGCAGACTTCGTCCCTCCGAAGCATCCAGGGAATAACTTATGGCGTTTGCTGTATCCTCGTCTCGAGAGGAATCATGCGACTTCTCCGTATCGTCCAGTTGCTTCCAGGACTCGGAGTCACCGGAGGAACTTTGCTCGTCGTTGTTCGGAGAAGAAGTTGTCGCAGTCTCGCTTCCGGAGTCTATGATGACAGATACATAGAAATTATTGAAATAACAATAAACTGCTCGAGATTTACTTTATCAAATTTTAAAATTAAAATTTTTAAAATTTTAAAATTATCAAATTTTTCGTATTTCGATAATAAACAATAATCAAAGAACCAATTAGATAAAGAAAAAGCTAGAGAGGGCTCATACTTTCTACTGAAATGACAAAAAAAAATTGTTTGACACTTGTTCGCATATTAAAAACATTCGAAAAGACATAACCTCTTTTTCGACTAATTTTGAATTTTTTTAACAATGAGAAAAAATCAAAGAATCAATTTGTTAATAAATAAAGTAAATTCAGTCTGTACTCTGTAAGCAAAACAATAAAAAACCGTGTGACACTTGCTCGCAACGATGAAAACAATCGAAAGATCGTGTGTACGACATAACCTCAAAAATTTACAAATTTTTCATTATTTAACAGCGAATAATGCCCAGAGTGTTAATTTGTTGACGAAAAAGCAACGTAGGCTCATACTTTTGCCAAATCCGAAGAATTTTGAGAAGAGCGACGCGACGACAGGCTGATTGCTCTCGATCGGACTGAGCGGAGCGAACTCCGTCAGTTTCGTCGGTGAATTCATATTTTTGTTCATTTTTTAATTGTTTAAATATCGACGAGTCTCCAGAAATTAATCATCATCGTCTCGATCTCGTTGTTATCCGGAAAAAAAAACGAGACAATGAAACATTCTGAATTACGCACTCGTCCCAGTTTGACAGTTCATGTTTTGCTCGAACAGCTGATTATGGCCACGAATTCGTACCCTTTAAATTTTTCATGACGTATACAAAAGTCATTAGAGTTACACTTTCATATTTTAAAGTTATACATTTTCATCGACTATCCAATTAATTAATAATACCAAAAATATCAATAAATTACATATTATTTATGCATTTAACACAAAAATGATAATTAACTTTCAAATTAAATAATAATATATCTGATTGTATTTTAGAAGAGAATCCTGTTGCAAATTTTGTTCATTTGCTTCTTTTTTTTACCATAAATATTGACGACTTTAAAAATGTGTATTTTATTCAAATGATTACAAGCATCACAAAAATTAAGTGTATTTTTAATTGAAATGAAAATTAATACTGATTAATTCAAATCAGATTGTAAATGATAAAATAACAATTGACATTATTATGTAACTTCAGAAGACATTATCATTATTATCAAGAATATTTTTTGTACTTATATATTAAAGTTATCCTTTATGGCCATCTCATACTTGTAGGATCTCTCCTGACTCTCTGCATTTTTTCAAAAATCTGCTTAACCAAACCTGCCAACAAAAGGATTATTGTAAATGATAAAATATCAATTGACATTATATATAACTTCAGAAGACATTATCATTATTATCAAGAATATTTTTTGTATTTATATATTAAAGTTATCCTTTATTATGGCCAATGCATACTTGGAAGATCTCGTCTGACTCTGTGTATTCTGCAGGCAATTCTTCTTTAGGCCTGCCAACAAAAGGATTGTACATATATCTTTTGTAACATTATTTCCAGAACAATATGTAAAATTAAAACTTACGCTTCGCAGTACATTTTTTGCAAAATAGGCTGGAATTTGCAGACATTTTTGCTAGTGTCTAGTGTTGCGAAACAACTATCGAAACTGGATCTTCGAAGAAAATCTACTTCCTCGGTGATCTGTTTAAGGATGCGCATGTTTTCTACTATTGTTCCAAGATAGCTATGATAGACAATTTGACGAGCCTGCTTCTCGGTGAAGTCACCGTTTATCTCCCATTTGTATCCGCAGAATATTTTGTAGAATAACATGCCACCGTGTCCCCTGAAATTGAATTCACCCATGAATTCGTCCCTGGTAAAGTCTTTTTCGTTTAATGAAAAATTCTCAATTCCAAATATCTTTGCGAATGCATTCGGCGGTGGATGCATTCTTTGATGGCGCCACGGTTTTTTCACGACAATGTCTCCAATGTACTTGACATCTTCTGCGATCTCAGCTGCTGGCTTTCCATACATTAATGCCAAGATCAAGTCGATGTTAGGGATCTTCCCTTCGAGTCTTCTCTTCACGGCTATCTTCCATTCTTTGGCAAACTCTCTCTCCGAGTTAACGTAATCGATCAAGGCCGTCAAGGGGCCCAGAGACTCAGACAGCAACAGTCTTTTCTCCGGAGGAAAAGTGGACCCATCCAACACGAGGTGGTGAATTTCCTCAAGACCATAGTCAGTGGGCGAAACTTCTTTGTATCTTCCATTGCTTTGCCGGATGGTTATTTTTAGCAAGGGAATACCCGCCTTGTTCAGCTGCAGCTCTTTCATCCTGAATCCGAATCCTGCTAGGTAATTTACTAAAATGGTGCCGATGGGATACCAGTTTTCCGGATCACCCGGTTCATATTTCTGGAATCGCAGTCCATGAGAATCTGCAGTTTCTTTGATAATCGCCATCGCATCAGCTTTGTCGATGCTGTAGACGGAACCCAGATGAATTACTTCGTAGACCAGATCTGTCGATAGCTTCGCTGCGGACCCAGAGTGTCGCAGCATCAATGTATCGTAGACGGATAATAAAATATTGTGGACTTGAACTCCAATTGTGATATTTATCATCTCCGGATCAACATCCTTCATTATGGCTTTGTGCAGTTTAGTCAAGGCCTCCGATATGAATACCATGACTTTTTTCTTCATAGCGACATTATCTGCTATTACAGATTCATCTGATTCCATTTTTATTTCTTCTTCGTGAATTTCTTCAGAATTTTTTTTATTTTAATCTCTTTTGGAAACTCGTTCGACGATTTTTAGCTTTTTCTCTGTATATTCTTTTCTTCACTGCGTTATTGCGATGTCTTTTTTTTCCACTCGTAGGGAAGACAAAAGAAAAGAGCGTCGCATATCGTTGCCAAGCGAATAATCCGGAAGTGATTACGAATAAAAATCAAATATTTGTTAAAATTTAAAAAAAATTAATAAAGTATTATGATTATTTTCCAGAATGAGTGAAATTTAATCAAATTTTGTAATATTTGTTGATTTTTGCATTGTAATCGTAAAAATTATGTTTTTTAAATTTTGGTTCACGTTCTAATGACGCTGCATGTGAATTCTCTGCGAAGAAGAATTCTTATGTTTTTTATAGTCTATGGTCGAGTATTTTTTATCTAGAATCGTCTCTCGTCTAGATTCGATTCACTTCATGCCCCTGTTTTGACGTTTTCGATAAAATGTCAAATGAGATCGTCGGTAGGAAATATTTACGATTATTTTCATTTTTAATCACAAAAAATAGTAAGCTGATTTTTCTTTTATTCTTCAGATATTGTATCGAAGAATTTGGAAACTATTTCCATTGAAAATGGACAATTTGAGGCTGGGGACGCGTCGTATTTCGACCAAATAATCGGTCACATCGAAGATCTCTTGATGGGTAAACAAATTGTTGTTTTTTAAAATAATTCACTCGAATTGTCACTTAAATATTTTTTATCCTTCGTCGAAAATTTCAGAGCACGATTTTCAAGGCATACAGCAAACTTTTCTTGAAAAATATTGGCAAGTTTTCGAGCCTGTCCAAGAAAACAAATTGGTTTACATGGACATTTTCCAAGAGTATGTGAGTTCATGAAAAATTATTTTTATTTTTGATAGAAAAAATTTTTAAATGTATTTTCAAGATTTAACATAAAAAATAATTAAATAATTAAACATAGTTAGTAATAATGTACCTTTTTTTATAGCTGTCAAAGTGACAGTTGTCAAAAAAATAAAATAAAATTGATGAAAATTCATTTTAAATCTCAATATTTCATATACGATTGCAGAATGAAAAAATAGAGAGTTACATGGATGAGAATCTAAGAAAACGCATACCTTTGTTCTCCATGGAAAATTTTTTGGCACTACTGAGGTAAAAAATCATCAAGATTTTATCTACAAACTAATTACATCAATGAAAATTTTTTTTTTTTTGAAAAAGTATTCTTTTTTTTCAGTGAAAAATCTACTCAATTGGAAGGCGAAGTCTTCGAAGTTCTCTCGACTTTTACAGATTTTTTGGCCTTCAAGGAAATGTTTCTCGATTACAGAGCTGTGAGTAAAAAAGAACCAAAATTCATGATTTAAAAATTATTTGACATTTCTATTTTTTCTTTACTTTTGCTCCAGGTGAAGGAAGGAAAAGTCCAAGACCTCAGTAGCGGAATTTCCATAACGTCTGTGCCTTGCAATTACGTCGACAGTCCAAACGAAACCGGCTGAAAAATTTTTTATTTTAATTTTATAAATTTACGAAAACGTCAAACCGTCCAAAAATGCATTTACGAGACTAGTCTATACTCGAAACTTGTACTGTCTATTGAAGTTAAATATACAATAGTCAATTTACTAACTGTACAAATTAAATATTTATTATTCATAATTTACTTTATATTGGATAAATTTCGTAATTACGATGTTATTTAGTATGTCGTTTAATTATTTATAAAGTAGTTTATATTTAAATAACGTTTATTTTAACACTGGATTGAAAATTAGCCTGAAAAATGAAAAGATTTTAACATCGTTTTTATTATATTAGAATTTATGTTACAGATTTTCTTCAAGTCTAAAAGTACAAAAATATCTGCAGGATAAATAGTCTAGAAAAACCCTCTTGAGAACAAGAATCACTTTGTACGTGAAAAAAAAATTAAACTATTTCTATTGTACCCTTAAAAATTGGCCTGTAGAAAATTAACTTTCATTTCAAAACTCAATTATTGTTTGACTAATGTTGATAATAAACGAAATGCAGCAACACCAAAAATTAATGAACATATTTTAGTCAACCTAATCGTAAATTTCAAGGTTCAATCGTTATTCTGAAAAAGCTGTAATCAAAAATTGAAAATCATGTTTATTGTATTGGAAACTATTTTACAGATTATTATTAGATCTCGAAGTACAAAATTACCCCGAAGAAAAAATACTCAGAGCGGAGAAAAAGGAAGAGCAGATGGAAAAATTGGAGAAAAATCGATTGAAGTGGAAATTAAATTACTAAAAATATCAGTGCATGAGAATTTCCATCTGCACGAGTCTGCTGTTCGTCTCGTTGGGCATCCTGTACGGGAGAGTTCCGGCGAAGCTCGTTAGGGCCTTGGCCTGCTCTCGGAGATCGCGCAACTGTTGCTCCCTCGCGACTTCGTCCCCTGGCTCGGTCGACCTCAATTTTTGGTACTGCTTGTACAATATCGTCATCGTCGCGAGCAAAACTTCGGACAGCGTCCCAGCGACTTCCGGTGACACTCGTCGCAGCGCCGTCACACGCTCGTCGACCTCCTTCACACGAAGCGGAAGCAACTTCGAGTCTGCGATCGTCTGAAAAGCAAATAAAATAAATTTTAAATTGCACTTTCCACTCTTTTTTTTTTAAATTTGCAGTTCTTAAACTTTTTGTACATCATTTTGTACGTAAATTAAAAAAGGACTATTTCGTATAGTTTTTTGTATACTGGTAACGAACAGAATTATGTAAAAAGGACAGAAAGTTTAAATTGTACTTTTTACAATATTTTTTTCACCTTTTAATTCTTTTCTGATCGTGGAAGAAAATATTGATAATAGTTACTAAGCATACATATATTTTTTTTCAATCAATTTTGAAGCCATACGTACGAAAAAAATCCTATTATTGATCTAAGCTTAAAATTTGTTAAATTTATAATAGTTTTCTATAAAGAAAATTTATTTAAATCGAATTGTAGAAACTTTGTTAAAAATCGTGTTTTATATTTGAAACTGAAAAATCTCCTGCTTTTTCTAAGCATTAAAAAAATATTTTTTAAAGAAAACTATGTTACAAATCAACAATTTTGAAAAAAAGAAACTTCAATTTAGTCAATTTTTCACGAAATTATGAGCTTTTAAAAAAAAAGTAGCGTAATTCTTCAAAAATTGATATCTCAGAAACAGTTAAATAAAATTGCCAAGCCTAGTCCCAATTAGTACTAAAACCCAAAAAAAAATTAAAAAATCGAAGATACAAAAGTCTGAAGATGGCCGAAACGGTGTGGAATCCCTCCCAAGACATTTACAAAAATCCTCATACAATATTTAAAATACCAGTAACAAAAAAATGACTAAAAAAATACCGAAAACATAAATAATGCACAGAAGTAAGACAAAAATGTAAAGAATTTCGTAAAATTTACAAAAAAAAAGACGAAAAATATCGATTCGTGTATAGAGAAGGAGTAAAAAATCGTACTCTGAGCGCGCTCTGATATCGCTCTTCGTGAAACTCGTCGAAGAAGACCATGAGATCTCTGAGAGTGTAGAAAGCAGCGACGAGCTCCGCCGGGGCCTGGATGGCGATTCCCTGGTATCTTTGACTGACGTAACCGACGAAGCTCCGGAGACGAGACCTCAGGGAGCCCGGGGAGTCTTTCTGGCTGACGACCTGGGCGAGGAGCATGCACATCAGGCTCAGAACCTTCTCGTGATTTCCAGCAAGGTCGTACATCCCGACGGCGTCCTCCAGGAGGCCTTTCCTGTAGAACGTCTCCGCGCAGATATTTATAACGTCCTCAGTGTTTATCTGGAACTGGTCCAGCAGGCCTGGTAATCGACGATCTTTCTCGATTTTTCCGACCAGAACCGAACGCGACTCCGGCGACGCCTCGACGACCATCTCCGCTGCCGAGGCCGCGAACATGTTCCTCTCGTGCGGATCTTTCATACATCTGAAAAAAAAAATCATCCATTTTTAATATTTTACATTTTATTTCATACCTCAAATACATTTATTTAAAATAAATTACTTTTTGATCATTTACTCGTGAAAAGAAATGTAAAAAATTGATTTTAAATAAATTAATTTTAAATAAATATGTATTAAACGTAACACAATTATTTTAAATAATTCACTCATTCAAAAAGTTCACTCATTCATTCATTCAAAGAGAATAAATAATATATTGAAAAATAAATAAAATATTTGATACTTTAAATAATAAAAATAAAATATTTATAAGCGAAAAAATCGAAATTTTTGTAAATTTTCTAATATTTAAATTTAAATTATTATAAAATTGCTGGAAAAAAATGGGAAACCTCAATAAAAACAAATAGTGAAGAGTCTCCTTCGGGTCCGAGTTCTGGAATCGTTTGACGTAGAGAAGAACGAGCCGAGCCAGGTTCAATCTCTTCGCGGGAGGTTTGTCCATGGGGTCGACCGTGATGAGAGGTGCGAGGACGCTCTGGCTCGGTGCCAGAAGACTGTGCTCGTGAAGAGCGGCTGCGAGGTGAACGGCGTGGGCCAGGTGACGTCCTCCAGCTCCTCGGGCTAGAAATTCGATGGCTGCCTCGAATTGTCCCGTGAGAAATAGCATCGAGAAGTACAGGAATGGCTGATCGTGAGCTCGATAATAATTTTCACCTGTGACAAAAATCATCGAATTAAATTGCAAATTTTTTGATTTTTTTTGTGTAAATTTTTAAATTTTTGTGAAATTTGAATGAAATTCAGTGGCATATTTGTATTGATCTTTGTATGACGTTAAAGAAGCTTCATCTAATTTTTCAGAAAAATTTTATTATTTTTTGTGCAATCTCATAGAGAGTAGAGACCCATGAGCTTGAATTTCAAATATGTTTTTCTTAATTTGCAGCAACTTTTCTTAATAATTGCTTTTTCTCAAACGACTTCGTATGGAAGAATTTTTGCTCTACTGATTCAACACCCTTAAAATATTTCCCAAGATACAGAATGACAGTATTGTTGAGTTCCTTGAATTTAAAACATTGTCAAACTTTAGATTTTTTGCTCTATTGATTCAAGACCCTTAAAACACTTCCCAAGATATAGAATGACAGTATTCTTGAGTTCCTTGAATTTATATTTCATTTTGTAAAGTGTCCAAGTTACACCCTTGTTTCGTATGGGAGAAAAACGTTGTCAAAC